>VWZS01005381.1:123204-180737 GCA_013397075.1 Rhabdornis inornatus | reverse complement strand
CTGGAACTGGAACTGGGACTGGAACTGGAGCTAGGGCTGGGGCTGGGGTTGGAACTGGGGCTGGTCCAGCACCCAGGAACCCGTCAAGCACTGATCCCACTTCCCTGCACCTCTCCCAGGGGCCACAGCACTGGGACAAAGGCCACTCGTGGTCCTTTTGCAGGAGATGGGTGACAGCCCCAAGGATCTGGACAAATTCCAGGCTGGTTTTTCTGTCTCCCTGAATTCCTCTGGTGCTTCCCTTTGGGTGCGCTGTTTTTTGCTTCCTGTTCTGGATCCCAGTGCAGCCAGAGCTGGATCCCTCAGGCATGCAGTGAGAGCTGCAGGAAGGTGCTGCCTTGATTGGGAACTCATTTTATTCCAGCCCTGAGGAAACTCCACCTGCAGCTCCTGGGAGCTCCTGGGCTGGGATCTGCCTTCAGCTCTGCCCTCAGCACTAAAGGCAGTGTTTGGCAAGTTTCAGGGGTCAGCACATTCTGGAGGCCTCCACATCCCATCCTGCTCCAAACCCACCTTGAGTCCAACTGGGACCAACCACAACCTCTTAGAACCCACCAGGCACTTCCCTGACCTTCCCAACCCTCCCCAGGACAGCCAGGCCCAGGGTGAAAAAGTCTGGAATTGGGCCACTTGGTTTTTTTGGCTGCATGAGGTTAATCCAAGCCCTTTCCAACAGATCCACAACAGCTCCATCAGAGCCTCAGCAAACCCTTGGCCATGGCTGTGTCATTGTCCAGCTGAAAACAGGGACAATCCTCCCAGATTTCTTCTTGCTGAGGAGATCTGTGGCTGTGGGATGGGAAAGGGATGGATGAAAGGATCCTCCAGCCCAGAGGACACACTCCAGGGCAGCAGGTCCCATGGAAGTTGGGCTGCAGGTGCTGTTATAAACATAAAACCATCCTACTATTTCCCATTCCCCATTTAGCTCGGGGGAGTCCAGCATGATTAATAATTCGTGAAATTGCATTGCCAGAAACAAGAAACCAGCAGGAAAGACTTCAATCAGACTCTGTAAAACTAGAGGGGTTGATTTGCTTCAGTCTATTCACTTCACTCGATACAACCACTATTAAATGTTGAGTAAAATCCTTGCTTTACATAAATCCTTCCCCAGAGGAAAAGCAGGACAGCAAAGGAGGGGAGACAGGAACCCAGGAGAAAATCCTGTATTGGCTCCAAGTCACAGGAGGTGCAGTTGTCCTTCCCTGGTCACTTACTGCTGATAAAATGGGAAGCCCATGAATTATGAGTGAGGGTCTCACGTTTCATGGAGAGCTGTTCCCCAGAGTGGGGATGTGTGGGAAATAAGAATAAGGATTTTTTTTTTCACTTTTGTTCACCAGAAAACACTCTGGGAAGGATTCAGCTGTGGGCCAGAGTTGGTTGATGGTCACCTTGTGCACAAGGCAGTGATTGATTGGGGTGATGCCTTTTTGGGGCTACCTAAAAGCAGAGGCCAGGCAGAATTTAGGGAATAAAAAGTGGTTCTATTTATTGAAGGGCCTTCAGGTACATTTTGAGCAGACAAAACCCCCCCAGGGCTGCACCCAAAATGGACAATGGGTCACAGGTTTTAATACTTTTATAAGTTTGGCCTATTTGCATATTAGGGGTTAATCTTCCAGTTACAGCTTCAGGTAATGAAGTCATTTACCCCAAACTGGCTCTCCTCAACTCACTTTTGTTGGCATTTCTCGGTGCCTGAGGCAGTGAGGTGTCCTTGATTTCCCAGCCTGGAGAGGAATTGTGTCTGACCAAAATGGGAGAGCAGCAGCTCACACTGCATATGGAGTTTAGAGTTATACACTGAAGAATTACAGGATTACAAATAGATGAAAAATATTAAAAAATTAAATATATGAAAAATTAAAAGGTAAAATCCTAAGGCATCATGGGAGTTGTGTGGACACCACAAGAGCAGAGAGCTGACTGGACAAAAGGATCCACAAACAACAACACTGCAGTGGCAGGCAGCCAATGAGGGCTCATTTTGGTCAAGTTTTGGTTAAGTTGGGTTAAGTTTAGAGTATAAAAAGACTCTGTTTGTTACAATAAATGATCTTCTGAGCACCAAGGAGGTTTGTTTGTCTTTCGTCCCCATTGCTACAGGGGTGTGACAGGGCAGCCACACCTTCCCCAGGCTTGGAAGGACATCAGGAGTCAACAGAGGAAAGGCAAAAGGGAAAAATAGAGGCATTGCCCTGTTGGGGTTGCTTTCCTCTTTAAAACAAAGCTCTGGTAACAAAGGGAAAGGTTATAGAAAGAATTCCATCCTTATCTAGGGAGCTCCTGGACAGGGAGGCCTTTCCCCAGCATGGTGAAGCTCTTCTTCCCTCAGCAGTCAAAATGCTTTTAATAAATCTGCTTTTATTTGGTTTATCTCCTGGATTTCTTTGCTTGCTGCTCTATTTCCAACCTGGTGGTCCTGAAGAAATGCCCATCTCCTGTCAGGAGATCCTGTGGGACACCAGTCAGCCTGGGCAGGAGTTTTGGGTCATGATCTACAAACTTTGGGATGCATCTGAACTTCAGGCTGGGTTTCCAGTGGATGCTGAGTGTTTATTATGGGCTGGAGAAGGGAGGGTCAGGAAGAAGGTCAGGTCCTGGTGTACCAGGGTTGGGGGGTGTGAGGGCTCCCTGATGGGCATTTTGGAGGCATTTTGGGGCCATTCCCAAGGAAATGCTTACCTGCATCTTCCAGGGGTCTGGAGCAAACCCAGAGCAGACAGCCTTGGCTGCTTTGCCAAAAGCTTAATTGCAATTAGTGAGGCTGAGGGGAGGCCAAAGTCCCAGCAACAACTGGAGAGCAGGAGTGAAGCAGTGGTGGCACAACACAAATAAACCTCCTTGGATTTGCATAACTCTGGGAGTTTATGCACCAGCAAAGCTCAGGCTGGGCAAGATTAGCTCTGCTAATGAGCTTTGCTAATTCAAGTCCTACAAGTGAGGCACAATTTGGGCATTTGACCCTGGCTGGGCACAATGACAGAGCTCCCTATGAGCCCTGGGCTCCAAACTGCCTCATTTTGGGGTTAAGAGGCAGAATCCCAGACTGGTTTGGGTGGGAAGGACCTTAAAGCTCATCCAGTCCCAGCCCTTGCCATCAGCAGGGATACCTCCCACTGTCCCAGAGTGCTCCAACCTGGCCTTGGACACTTCCAGGGATCCAGGGGCAGCCACAGCTTCTCTGGGCACCTGTGCCAGGACTTCCCTACCTCCCTCCTTTGCAAGGAATCTTCAATGTGTGACTCAAACCTGAGCTCTTAAAGACATTATTAACACAACAGCAATGCTATGTTCCCTAAAGGTAGAGAATTCCCCAGGCCTGTGCTGAAGGATTTCTCTCCATGACATGCACACCATGGTTTTCTCTGGTTTTCCATTATTCAGCCCATGTGGCTTTTACCACTTCCCTTGGGAGCCTCCAGCAAAGCCCAGTCTCTGCATTGTTCCAAACATTTCCTGATATTCAGCTGCTTCTTCCTTCTATTCATGCCCAGCAGAATTGTGCTCCTGCCTGGCTGCACCCTCGATTGTTTGGGGTGCTCCCAGCCCTTTTAAACTGTGAGGTTTTGCTCTCAGAACACAGAATAAATTCCCTGATTTCTCGTGTCCTTGGGATTTGTTGAAATTTAACCACCCTCCGTGCTGCCTAGGAGCCAGTCCTGGGCATGTCCTCATTTGGTGTCTTCTCCCTTCATTTCTGCCCTGTGGTGGCTTTTCCCACCAGCCTGGCTCTCCACCCTTCCCAAATTTTTTGGTGAAACTCACTTTCCTCCAGGAAAACACCAGGACTTGCTGATGTCATGTTCCAGGTCCAGCCCAGGGAAGTTGTGAGGGATGAAATGTGGATATGGGACCTCCTGCTGGCACTGTCAGCTCAGGTTGGGAGGGACCCTGAGGATCACCCAGTTCCAACCCCTCTGCCACAGGCAGCATCACCTTCCAATCCACTATCCCTGCCTAAAATCCAGGCTCCACCATGCCTGGAATAGAAGCACTCACCAGCATTCAGGAAAAAAAACCCAATAGACCAACTCTACTTCTCCTGATTTTCATTAAAACCTCACTCTGCAGGATGGGAAGAGCAAGGGAAGAGTTTTGGTGTCCCTTGGGCACAGCCAGGCAGCAGCAATGTCACAGCTTGGGAATCAGGCTCTGCCCAGCTGGAGTGGGCAGGTTCTGCTGGAAAACACCTGCTCCCTTTTCCAGGGATAAGATTTCAGAGTAGCTGGATCCTCCTTTCAAAACAACAGTGTCCATTCCCACAGGGATCTGTCCCTTTGAACTGGGGAAAAGGAGCCAACAAACCCAGATCCCACAGAAAATACAGACATGAGTACTTTCTGAACTCATTCTGGGGAAGAGAATAACCGGGAATTTCTTTTCTGGATGTGATTTCTGCAGGGGGACATCATGGCCTTGCTGTGGTCGTGCTTGGAAATTGTTCCATGTTATGGGAAAGATGAGGAATGAGTGACAAGTCTGTAAAATGAATCCCTTCTCCATCAACAAGAGAAATTAAAGGCTCTGAAATGACTTAGACAACCTTGGAAGAGCCAGATTAAATTCCTGTAGGACATGGAAAGCAAAGGAGCGTGGAGTGCTGGAGACTGGGACAGGACTCTGTCAGGAGAGATGACTCTCCTGGCTTATTGGGGATAAAATAAAAACAAAGATTGAGGACAAAATGTGAGGTTTGGAGGGACATTCAAGTCCAGGCCATGGTGCCACCAGAAGTTTGGATTTGCCTGGCCCAGCAAGCAGCACAAATTTTTATTTTACCTTTTCCCCAATTTCAGCAGCTCATGATCCTGCCTGTGCTTAAGTGCATTGAATACAGAAAGGCCCAAACATTTGGAGAAGAAATATCTTGGCATGTATTGGCAAAAAGTTCTCCTGGATAGGAAAGTAATGGAAGGTTAAGTGCTGATAAATAAACAAACTGAGATTTTTAAATGAGGCCTTTTTAAAATTGCAAGGGGACGGCTTCAAATGGGCACTTCCCTTTTGTTTTTCTTCTTTCCCATCTCTCTGCAGCACTTAAAATTATTTAAAAATTCTTCTAAATGCTTATTAAAAAAAACCCAAAACTGAAAAGATGATGCTTTGCACTTCCATTTGATTCCAAAGGGATTTTTGGTTGCTATGTTATAAAACTTTTCAAAAAAGATTTCAAATGGAAGCCCTGACAAACCATGGAACATTAGGAATTCTGCAGCATTAATGAGCTCTTGAAGAGTCAGAGAATCATGGAATAGTGGAGTGGTTTGGGCTGAAGGGAGTTTGAAGCTCACCCGTTTTCACCCCTGCCAAGGGCAGGGACACCTTCCACCATCCCAGGTTGCTCCAAGCCCTGTCCAACCTGGTTCTGCTCAGGAATTTTCCTTTAAAATCTTTTCCAGCACCAACTGTGGCTTTTATAAAGTGATATTTTTTCTCTTTTCTCCCAGGAAAATGCCACTGTTACTGATCTTTTCCTTTAGTTTTCCTGGAAAACCCCTCAATGGAGCAGCCCATTCAAACACACTTCGACCTTTTGGTTTAATCACTCCAATAATGATCCTTTGGGGTCACCCAGACACTAAACATTATTCCACAGGAGTTGTGGACCTAAAGCTGATGCTTTGAAAGTGTGAGACCTTTAGAAACTATCCCACAGGATATCATGAATGCATTGCAGACAGGCAAAAAATTCCAAATACAACAATTTGAGGCACAGAGCTGATGTTTTGGGCTCAGGGAGGTACCCCCTTCCCCAGGCAGGGTTCCTAAATCACACAGATGCCACCAAGCCATGCCTGGATGCTCCATTTGTGCCACAGCAGCCTGTTCATGGATTCTATGGATGGAAAGCTCATGGAAGCATCAGGATGAACCAAAGCCATGCAATATTTAAGGGTCAAATGACAAATGAGTTCTGCTGGTGCAGGAAAGAAGGGGAAAGAAAGGAGCAATAAAGGAACAAATTTAATGCTTGATCATGTATATTCCAGTGGCCTTCAAGTGCCAGCTGGATTTGGGTTCTGCTCTTTGGCTCCTCAGAGGGCTCCTAAGTGCCCTGAAGTAGGAAAACTGGCACAAGAAAGCCTCAACTGACTGAAAATACTCAGCAGGTTTGGCAGCAGAAGAATTAAGTGTTAATCACCAGGAAATGCAATATGCTCATTTTCCAGGCAAAATTATCCCATAAATTCAGGTGTTCCTGCCTGGCTGAAATCAATGGGAATTGCACCTCCCAGTCCTAAAGCCACTCCAGCACTGACCCAAGCAGAGACAGCCCAGAAGTGTCATTTCCTTGGGGTTTCTGTGCATGGGCAGCAAATTCTGCAAAGAGGGGGTAAAATTTCTGCTTTGAGACATTGTGCCTTCTCAGCTTTCCAAGAAGATAACAGCCCAGTTTCTCTTGTTTTCCAAAATAACTCCAGATTATTGATGTCCTGCCAATGTTTTAACAAGGAGAGTTCACTAAATCCCACCCTGTCCCAAGTCTAGGACGAACACCATGGGATCAGGGTGGGGACACCAAGTGGGTTGTGCAGAGAATGAAGAGCCCAGGAGTCTGTTCCTTGTTTTTCCATCTTAAAGCAAACACGTTTCTGTAACTGGAACCAAGAAGAGAGGCTGCCTCCTCCTTTCTTCATGTTTGGCAAATAAACCTCTCTTAAGGGCACTGCGTTGGAAATGTTTGTACTTTATTTATTTAAAAAAAAAATACACAGAGTGGGTTGATAGCACGACATTTGGCCTATTTAGGAGGAGAAGGATAAAGGCATCCACGTATTCCTTCGAGGGGCTTGGAGGGCAGCAGGAATATATTGCTCTGGGGATGTTTTTTTTCTCATCAATACCAAAAATTGTATGTTCCATAGGGGAAAAAGTTGGAATTTTAGTTTTTTTGTGTGATCTCTACAGGTTAGAGAACAGCATTATGGCTCTACCTACAGATTGCACTTTTCCAGCCCCTAGTTTTGGCTGTAGCAGAAAAAATGCTCCTTATAAAAGAAAAAGAATCCTAAACCAAGTGGTGACTGAACAACCTGCTCACTACAACTCCTGGTTTTAATGGAAACCACGGATGGATACAAAGCTGGGATCACTATGGTGGTTTAGAAGGATGAACTACACAAAGGGCATAAATCCCATTCCCAATCCCCTGTAACATTTTAAGGAGTTGTTCTCCCAGTGCTTGAAGTTCCCAACAGCTGAAGACTTTTGTCAGGAGAGTTTAATTAAACCAATAACTCCGGAGAGAAAGCAAACATCCCAGCCAGGCACAGCTGCCTGGGTCCGTTCCAGCAGCAGCAAAGTTGGCACAATCACCACATTCTGCCTAAATTCTTTAAGAGGCACAGAAGTTTTGGGTTAAGATTTATGCTGTGTTTAATCTTTAAGGGGCCATCAGCCTCCTCTCTAATGGGTTTGCCCAGCCCGGGCAGTTTTGAAGCTCAGACTCAAGATGTTAATCTGGGGAGAGGTTTCAGTGAGCTCATCCTAATTTGTGTCAGAACACCCAGCTCCCGACATCCTTGTTTCCCTAAAAAAAGCTTTCGAATGCCGCGGTGTTGGTCAATGGGTTCCCACTGGGAGCTCTCATCCTCGCATGAGAATGGGTGTGAAAATCAGCCACATCTCCCCAGGGATCAGCATTTCCTGAAATGCAGCCGCCTGAAAATGCCCACAAGCCACGAAACTGGGTTTCTGCATAAGTTTACTGGTGATACTGGCAGGTTTTCCATCCTTCTCACACTCAGTGACAGCGATGCCTTTGGCCACTCCGCCACCATTCCCCCACATCTTCTGCCTCTACTTTTCCTAAACAACTAAAATGGATTTTTGCCCATCGGGAGCAGGAAACATCTGCACCGCCGGCGCTCTCACTCCGAATCCACGCTCCTGTTTTTTGTGTTTCGTTAAACCGAGAGCTCGCAGAGGCTCAGGTTGAGCAGCCCGGAGCTGCTGGGCTGTTACATGAGATATTCAGGAAGTTATTTGCATGGAGGGGGATAAAAGCCTGTGGCAGCAGCCGGCTGCGCTGCAGAGGCGACTCAGCCACGGTGGCCACCAGCCCAAGGAGTTACATCCATCCCAGCTTCACAATGAGTTGTTTACTGGCCTTGGCTGCCTGTGGGAAGAGCCAAGGAGAGCGGAGGAAGAGGAGAGACAAACACAATGCGAGCGAGACGCGTTAGGGGGGAGGCTGGGCTTTAGCAGCAGCCCCGGCATTTCAGCCCTATGGAAGCAGAGAAGGCTGAAAAGGGAATAAAATGAACCATCCGCCGCCTTGCTACTGCTGCCAGAAGAGCCTCGTCCCTACCTGAAGGGCTGATATCGAAGGTAAGAGGGGGAAATAACCAATTTTTAGGCAGAGGGCAGATTCACCGCGCGGCTCTCGGGGGCAGCTCCCAGCAGACTCAGCCACGCTTCTCCGAGTATTTGTAATTATGGCCCTGGAAAAGCAAAGCTGAGCGGTTTTCCAGCAGGAACCCAGCGCTTTTTTTCAGGGCAAGAGCTCAGCCTGTTCCAGTCAGCTCCTCCTAGAAAATTTAAAACAAAACAACAACCCCCAGCCTAACAAACAGCGCCTTTCTAAATCTGCCTAGGGAGATACTTGATATTTTATTTTCACGGCCAACTTTGCTCTGTAGCTTCCTAATCTTACCCAGTGCTTTCTCAGCTCCCCCCTTTGCTCCTCACTTTTCTTTTCTTTTTTTTTTTTTCTTTTTTTTTTTTTTTTTTAATTGGAAGGCAAAACAATTACGGCCGCGGGAAGGAAAATCCGAGCTTTGAGGAGCTTTTCCCTGCTCGTTCCCATCGGGCTCCCTCTCCCAGGCTGGCTCTCCCTAATTGCTCAGGAAATCCGCGCTGCTCATTGTCGGGCTGTCCTTAAGCTGCTAATTCCGAACTGGGAGAGGCTCTGGAAGGGAATCCATGGATAGATCCCCGCGAGAGGGACCCAGCGGAGACCCGGGGCGGGGCGGGCTCCGGCGTTAATAACACATCCCTGCCCAATGGAAAGCGTTTCCTATGGAGACCCCCAGGAGTTCCCCCTGCCCACAGCCCCTGCCCGGACATTGGGCCCATTCTTGCGTCCCGTTTTCCCAAGACACGATGGCAGCAGCGCTCGGCAGCCCCGATCCCGCTCGGAACAAAGGCCGGGCAGCTGCCACCCAGCGCGGAGTTTGAGGATGAGCGGCTGAACTTGCACAAAGTGGGATCTTGGGTTGTTTGGGTTTTTTTCCTGCTTGGGAATAGCCAGGCTCGTGTCCCAGGGACACAAAGGATCGCTGCGGGCTGTCAGGGAGCGATCCCGTGGAAGCACCGAGCCGTGGGAATGGTGGCGGTCCCGGTAAGTCCTCCCCATTGCCCAGGCAGGAAAAGCCGCCCGGATTTCATGGCAGCTCCGGGTGGGGAAGATGAAGGCTGGGATGGATGTGGGGGATGAATCCAGCCGGCTTTCACTGGGGATCAGCGGTGTTTTCCCTCCTGCTCCAGCCCTGCCATGGCTGGGGGCTACTTCAAGGGAGAAAGATGAGCTCCAAGTTTTGGGGAAGTAATTCCTGTGTGAGCTGCTCCTCCAGATTGCATGGAAATTATTCTAACTCCCACCGTAATTCTCCATTCCCATCGAGATTCTCGTTGTGGCACTGCAGGTGACAAGTTTAGGACTTTTCTGTCCTGTTGTTTGTTGTGTGTTTGTGAAAAGGATCCCTTGGTTACAGCTTTCTTTTGTACTTGAAGTCAGTGTCATGAAGACACTTTAGGCTAAGAATGGATTGGATATAAATGTGGCATTCACCTTCGTTTAATGGAGGGCTGGTTCCCATAAACTATACAAAAAATTAGGAATTAAGTTTAAAATGTTATACTGAAAACTTTAAAGATCTGATTTATCACTTGAGCTTCCATTCATGGCTAAAATCTGCTCCTTTAAAACTGCAAAATTCAATGAGAAAAATTCAAGGACAGCTCTAAAAAAAAGGGTGTCTGAAGTAAAATGAACTATGAACAACATTATTTGAAGATTTGGCTGTTTGGAAGAGAGAGAGGATTTAACACAATATAAGTACATGGCAGAAAAACTTGCAGGAAAAGTTTGGAGGTTTTAATGACATTCCCAAATCATTGTTTGAGAGGAGACAATTGTGTGTGGTTTTTGTGTTGCTGCCCTATAGGAGCAGCACAGTCAAATCCAGAGGATGGGAAGTGCAAAGTTCACAGCTCGGTGATAAGGACATTCCCCCCTTGTAGTACTTTTCCATCTTCTTGCGCTTAGGAGCATTCTCTAAGAACAAAACAGGCAGGAAACCCTGGTACTTTGGGGGGGTTCAAAGCCTCTGCATTTTAAAAGAAAGTCCTGAAACACATAGGAGGGAGGAAGGGGGTAGGAGAGGAGGTGAACAAACATTTTACTGGAATTCTTTGAGGCTAAAAATGAGAATCCTCCTCAAGTGATAAAAATCGATGTTTTCCAAATTCCGGGTCAGGAGCTCATCTCCACACAGACTAACTCAACAAATGCCCCAGTTCCCCAGTCACCCTCATTTAGGACATTGCAATGAGGCACAAAACTGCAAAGCTGCCCCTGGGGTTGCTGAGGAGCAGGGAAGGAAATATTCCCTGGGCAGGGAGAGGATGCTCTCCCAGCTGGAGGACGGATCAATCCTGCAGCAGTGACCTCATGGCTGGAGCACAAGAGCAGGAATTAAAGCAGTTTTATCCAGAGTTTGGGACAGGGTGCACTGTTGGACGTGGCAAAGCAATTTGGGATTCTGTCATTGTGGCACTTTGAGCCATCTGGGTGGATGTCGTGTCCATGATCCATCCCTGCCAGCTTCCCCTTAGCTTGCTTACAGCATATTTGGGATCTGGGGCTCCATTTCCCAATATCTGAGTGGTACTGGTCAGGTGTGGCTGGAGTGGCATTCCCAGCCTGTCCCAGGTGTTCCAGGATCCCAAAGGAGCAGCAGGGACCCATCCCTGCAGGCTGGGCTGGGTGGGGATGGCTCCTGGAGCACTCAGCCACCCTCAGCAGGTCTTTCCAGGTCAAGCGTGCGTGCAGAGCCTCACTCTGCTCCTCCACACGTTGCTCCTCCTCCCTAAATAAGGATCCGATTTAGTCCCCGGGAAGGAGAGCCACCACTTTCCACAGAAGGGAAATTCTCTCCCTGAAAAGAGGAGCTCTTTATTCCCAGAGCAGACAGTGGCTCTGCAAGGCTTCCTCCTGCACCAGCTCCCAGCTCAGCCCCATGAAAAGGGTAAAGATCCACCCTGCTCCAGAGCCAGACCTGCCTGAGCTGACCCTGGCTGCAGGAAAATTTGCTGGATTATTTGTCATGGTTTTGGTTGGTAGGAAAAGGAAGATCTCTTTATCTTGGCAAGTGAAATTAAGTGACATTCATCAGTCCCTGAGCCCTGAGACAAAGGTGTGCTCTGGCAGCAGAGCAGATCCTTTCTCTGGTCGAAACATGAGCTCATCAGGCTGTGAGACCCTGTGATGCTGTAAATACACAGCCACAACAGACCTCTTCTTTTCCTCTAATAATTTTCTCATTTTCATTTCTTGAACATGCTGACAGCTCACCCTCTTCCTCCCCAGTGTGTTTTACAGATGGATATAACCATATTTAGCAGGAAAAGCAGCATCCAGCCCTTGCACGATGCCAAAGTGTCATTGCCTTGCCCTCATGTCATCATTAGAATTCTGATTTCTAGGAAGCTTTGCTGCAGAAGCATTGCTGGCTAGCTGAGATTGGATATTTCTGAACTGAGGAGTAATTTCTTAGTTATTTCAACACTTTACAGAAAAAGCCAGGTTGGACAAGGCTTGGGGGTGGAAGGTGTCTCTGCCCATGGCAGGGATTGAGCAGTATGAGCTTTAAGCTCCCTTCCAACCTAAACCATCCTGGGATTCTGCAGCCCTCAAAATTTCCCCTTTTCCCCTCAGGATAAAGCCATTTAAGAGAATAAAGGCCTATTAGATCACCCCCCTGCAGTAAATAAATGCAGGGCACAGATCCCTCAAGGTTCCAAACACGGATTGTGTCCAGCCCCATGGAAGGACTGGCCCAGCACCCAAAGGAGCCGAGGCAGCCCCTCCAGCCAGGCCACCTTGCCGAGGTGAAATTGCTGCTGTGCTGGCACCTTCTGGGTGCAAGGCAAGGGAAAAAAAAAAAAGAAAAAAAGTCCATAATTTCTGGAAAATTGGAGGAGAAAGTTCAGCTCTCGCATTTCAGCAAAGGGAGTGCAGAGGGTCCAGCCCAAGAGGATGAGGATGGGGTGGCAGGAGGGCTCCATGTGGCTCAGAGGAGCTGAGGAAAGGCAACAAGGAGCCAAAAAGCCAAGGAATGGCCAAGGAACCACTGGAAAATGTCAGGGAAAGCGAAGAAAGGCAGCTTGTTGGGCAGGCTGCTGACTGGGAACCTTTTGGAACTGCGAGCAAATAAACCCCGGCCTGTTGTTGGAGTCCCCAGTGGCTCAGGGAAACAGGAGTCTCTTATTTTTTATGTTGTTTTTTTCCTTAGCCACACTTTGTAATGAACCAGAGCTACATCAAGGACAGAGCAGCCTCTACCACAAACATTATTCCTAGGTGAAAACAACCTGGTCAGACAGGCTAACTTTGCTTTTCAGCACTTCATCAGCTTTTCTTTGCATCTAAATCTTCTCTATTGAATCCAGCACTGCCATTATCCAGCAATCAGTGCCAGACCTATCGCTCCAAACAAGCAGCACTCCCGCACTCCTCCAGCACCAAAGGCCGAGCAAAAAGCCGCTCTTACAAGTGTTAAATAATGCAAACTTCGCCGGGAAGTTTGGGGTGAATCCCATCGTTTCCTGGCTGCGGCCCAGCCCCTCTGGAGGCTGCTGGGGATGGGGAAAGGCAAAGCACGCCAAGGGTTAAAGGGTGATGTAAATGGAGAGAGACATTCTCAGTGCAAACAAAAGGAGAGTCATGCCCTGAGGATCAGTGGCTGAATATGGGGTAAGGCAGTTCTCGATTCTCTTCTGAAGGAAACGTTTTAATTAGCTCAATCCAAAACAGATACAGCCCAGAGAAGGCACCACGAGCAGGAAATGCTTTGTAAATCTCAGAGGACAGTGAGGAGACAACGGCGGTGCTGAGCAATTAAAAACAAAAAAAGAAAAAAAAAAAACCAAAAAAAGGAAGAAAAAAGGAGAGCGCCTTTAGGGTTCGGGCTGAGAGGCTCAGGTTTCCTTCCCTGCTCCATCCTGGAGAAGAATTAAGAAGACCAGTGTCCGGCTGCAGCTGGTGCACAGCAGAAAGGAGCTGTTGAACTTGGAGAGGGTGTGAGGGTCCCTGAGAACCAAAGGCAGCTCAGAGCAGGGGACAGGAGCGCCCGGTGGTTCCCGGAGCATCCCGGAGCATCCCTGCGCTCACTCCTGGCTGAGTGACAGGGGATGCCTCCTCCAGCCGCCTCATGTTTTGGGTTTTTCTCTCCCAGAGGATTTGAAAGCAGCTGCTGAAACCTGACTGAACCAACCCCAGCTCCCCACAGGTACAGGAGATGATGTCGCACCCGCAGCAAGGGCTGGGGAGCGTCAGCTCCGGTGACGCCGAGCACAATAAGTGTCAAAGCCATGAATAAGAGCCTTCCTGCCCTGATTTTTAGGCTAATCACCCGCAAACGTCCCCATTCCCCAGCATACCGGCCGGGCATTCACTCCGATAAACCGGACAAGAATGGCCCTTTGAAGCTCCACAAACCTCCATGGACTTCAAAGTCCCACTTCTGTCTGCTCCTTTCCTACTGTTCTCCAATACATCATTTAGGATTAGGAAATGAAAGAGATTAAAGCGTTTCTCCTTCCCAGCGTTTCGGATCGTCAATGGAGCTTTGTTTACAGGCAGCTGCTCCGCTTCCCACCCTCTGATCCCAGCCTTTCCTTGCACCGGGGAGAAAACAGGCCAAGCTTAACTGGGAATCTGCGAGGAGCTCCGGGGAGGATGGAGCACTCACAGACACTCAGCGAGCTGAGCCAACCCCAAAATTGGTGTCCCAAGCTATTTCCCATCCCTACACTGTTCTCTGGAGAAGCCAGATCCAGCATCACCTGCTGCAGCTGGTCCAGCTTTCCATAAACCCACACTGCTGGCACTGGGAAAGCACCAGCTCCTGCCCTGGCAGCCTCAACAGGGAAAAATCAGCCACCAGATTGCCCCAAACTGGAGGTTTGTCCTTAAAGCTGGTGCCAGTTTGCACTCTCAGAGTTCTCCGTGACCAAAACTAACTTTTATTGAAGAAAGAAAGTAGAAGTAAGTGGAAAATCCATTGCAGGAACTGAGATAGAAGAAAGGGTTTTAAAAAAATATATAATACTTCTGATTTTATCTATTCAAACAATTGCAGTTTAATCTTTTTGTCTATAGTCACCAGTCTGGAAGAACCCAAGTCCTACTGACTTACGCAGAATTATCATCTCTGTAAAAATCTGCCAAAACCCCAAACATCTCCTTATTTGAGATAAGATAACAAGCCTCTTATTTGAGCTTTCTGCCTAGTTAAAGTAGAACAAAGGAAGGAAATAAACCCCAAGAAGTTGCAGAGCTGAGCTTGTTGTAAAGCTGCAACCGTGGGATCTGTGGTGGGAGTAAGTTACACATCCCAGGGGTGTTGCAGCAATGGGGTGAGGAGCAGGGAGCTGCAAACCCTGGAGTGAATGGAATTCTTGTCAGGAGAAGGCAGAAATAAAGTTCTTGCTGTGCTCCAGGAAAATCCCTATTTATTTCCAAGGCTGGGGGCTGAGACCCTGTCAGAACACAAGGAGTGGTGCCACAACCTGGGACAAAACCCAGAAAAACCTCCCCAAACCCCACTGTCCTGCAGATTTTGGCTTTCCTACCTATAAACCTTAGTTTCTCAACATTGAAGAGATAACCTGAGTACACACCATGATAATCCAGCAAAGATCCTTCAGCTCTGGGAGGTTTTCCCATCAGGGCTGTGCCAGGCCTCCCAAACCCAGAGCTCAGTTGTTTAAATGAACACACAGGGTGTCCTTCACATCCAGACTGATAAAATTCCACTCATCTGACATCTCACATGACTAAAAGAAAATGTGATGATGCCAAAAATGCCAGCCCCAGACTTCACACTGGTTTTTCTGACCTCAGTTTGCTGCACATGTGGAGAATGGGATCCGTGTGGAGCAGGAAAAATGGGATAATGGAATGGCAAGGGCTGGTTTTAAATTTGTGTTTTTCCCTGCAGTAATTCCTGTTCTAACAAACAGTTGCTCTGCATGGAGCTGCAGTCTGGCAGTTTGGAGGTGTCTTGGTGTGCTGGGAGGAGGAAATACAGGAATTGTAAACAGGATACTCAGGCACCATAGGAAGTAACACCAAGTTTTCCTCTCTTTTCAGTCCATGGTGGATAGGATATTTCTACTATAAAAGAGCAAAGCTCCAGAGGAGCTACTCTGCTGAATCTCACTCTGAATTACAGGGTTTTGTGAGGGATGGCTGCTGGAAGTTTGCTGGTACCATCCCTGCTAGGAGAGAGAATATTCTGAATTTTATCACATTAACAGGGAGTTTATTCCATTACACTCCTCCCCTCCTGGACTGGCCTCCAGTTTAAATATAGGATTTAAAGCTTTGCCCTGCCTGAAATAATAATAAAAAAAATACTGTATTTACTTACTTTTTAAAAATATATTGCTTTACTTTTTCCCAGCAAGGCAACAGCAGTGGTGACTGTGGTGTCCATGAAGAGCATCCCACTGCTTTAATCCATAGTGGAAAGGAAGGAAAGGGAATTTTACACTCAGAAAACTCAATCTGTGGACTCATCCTACAGAATTTAAAGCACATGGCTGGGTTTCAAAGCCACTTGTCAGCTTGTTTAAACACCTCAGGGTTCCATAGGTAAACAAGCCAGGCTGTATTTTAAAGCCCATAAATTAACTAGACAATTGCTGGCAGGCAATTCCCAGAGATTAGACACTGGAAAAAACGGGATTTGACCTTGGGGCTGTCTGGAGCAGAGCAGGGAGAAAAGAGTCAGGTGATGGAGCATCTTTTTTTCTTGTGTGAGGAGTGTCTGGGTCAGGCTGCTGCCAAGGAGCACCTGGACAGGAGCAAAGGTGAGAGTTCCAGACCTGGCTCTTGAGGAGCTGCCAAAATCCAGGCCAGGTTGGGAAGTGGGGTTTCCATCAGGCTCCCAGGCTGTGTGAGGTTTCAAGGGACACCAAATCCCTCTGAGATCTCCCCAGCAGGACCCAGAGTGAAGCCTGGACCAGCAGAGTGCAGCACACTGGGGGTTCACATGCCTAGGGAATGACATTCCAGCATAAACACAAACTCCTGGTGGAGATAACAGGGAGTGTCTGCACTGGGAGGGAGCTCCAAGCCAAGGATTTAATGCTCTAGGCTGAGGGTTAAGCCAAGGCTCAGCTGTTCCTGTTGGAGCTCATGTCAGCTTTCCAATCCAACTCAGCTCTTGTTTAAAGTGTTTCAACTTTCAGGCAAGACCTTTCCTTTTTTCCTTCCACCACAGATCCAAAGAAAATGAGTTCAATCCCACATTTGAGATTTTACTCCTGTCCTTCTCATAAATTTAAATATTTGATACTAATTTTTTAGCTTGTTTCCCAAAAAAGCTGTTTTAACCATGAATTTAGTAGGAAAAACATCTCCACAGGAGAGACCTCCAAGTTCCAATTCATCTTTTTGGGTGTCCAAGGGATGAAGTCATCTGGGAAGGGACGTCTGGGCATCCTCCTTTCCTGTTGCTTTGCCAGGTGCAAAGGTGAGGTGCTGCCTGTTCCCAGGGTCCAGTTTTTGGGAAGCCTGTGGTTCTCCAGGCACTCCCAGGTGAGGAACTTGTCCCTTCCACCCAGCAAAGCCGTGGCTATCCCAGCTTTCCCAACACTTGCCATTTTACCAGCAAGGCTGACAGCTTGCATGCGAGAACTCCCAGGAGGAAAACATATGGAAAACATCTGATTTTGATAATCTGCATCCCAAATTGTCTCGAATCCATGCTTTGTTTTCCATTTTATTTGTTGATATGTTGCCATTGCAACCTTTAACACAACTCAGTGACAGGTTTGGAGCTGAAACTCCTCTGTCAGGGGATCACTCTGGAAAGGATCCCACTCTTCACAAGGGTTTTGCCTCCAAATTACTCCCAGTTGTAGCTCCCAAATTTCTTAGATTACAAGGAGATTCCAAACGAGTTCACATTTGGTTGGCTGAAGTTTGTGAGGAAAAGGTCTTTCCCTTCATGACCCAACTTTGCTCCACATTTCCAAGAAGTGCTGAGCTCACAATCCAGCTCACAAACCCTCCTTGCTCCAACAAGGAGACTTTCGAAGGGATTATCCTCACAGGCATTAAAAATGCTTAAAATAGCCAGGAGAGATGATCCAGGGAGTTCAGGAAGCACCTATGTCCAAGTAAAAACATGCTCACTTCAACTCCACATGCCTCCAAAGCTTGTTGAGTTGGGACAAAGTCTTACAAGAGTGTAGTCCATGAGATTTCCCAAATTTCACATTCCAAACCTCAACAAAGAGTAGAAATGAAAAGCAGCTGTTGGTATAGCTTAGAGGAATCTTTCTTGGGAAAGCTTTACACTTGCAAAAAAATTCCTTTTGGAAGTAATACAGTATTTGCAGACATTTTTAAGCAGGGAAAAAGCAAGTATGGCTTTGGGAAGTGTTTTTGATAAACATTTCTGAGGTACAACAGTTTTCCACTTTGGGTAGCATGTGTAAAGATGCTCCTATTTTCAATTAGAAAAAATAGCAAAGCGGTTCTTAATTATAATAGATCTGGGGGTTTTTCAAATGCTTTTGCATCAAAACAGGTTGAAAATCCATAGAACTTGCCTTCGTGCACAGTTTCAAGCAAACACTACAACTTTTGGCTTTTCTCCTCCCGTTACAGGTTTAGGGGAAAATTTCAGATGTTCCATTCTCCTAAATTTCTTTCCAAATATACTGGGCCAATTCCATCTCAGATTTTAAAGAAAAACCTTTCCAAGGGGAAAGTTGGAATTATCATAGAATGGTTTGGGTTGGAAGGGACCTTAAACCCCATCTTGTTCCAACCCCTGCCACAGACAGGGACACCTTCCATAGACCAGGTTACTCAGAACAATCACTCTCCTTCAGACAGGAGAATGAGGGAGTGATGGAAGGAGAGGAAAGGCCAAATTCAGTAAATTCTGTCTTCAACTGTGAAAATGAGATTCCTCAATGTGAAAATGAGATTTATTCCCTAATGAGAGTGGAATAAAGACGTGCTTCAAAACTAATTCCTGCTCTTTGCACATCCATTGATTTGGGAATTTCTCTTGCACAGCCACTTTGGGGGACTGGTTCAAGACTGATGGCAGTTCTTTCTCTCTCTGCTTTAGGATGAAAGGATCCACGAGGGAGATGCGGTAGGAAGGAGTCCAGCCACCTCCCTGGAATGTGCTCCTTCGGGAAGGGACGAGCTCCCTGCCTTATTTTATGGATGTCACTGAAGTAGACTTTGAAGGCCTTTGGAAGCCCATCCCAGACTTGGCATGGGAAACCACAGCAACAACCATACCTGCCTGACAGATGATTCCTTCAAGTACAACCTGTACGGAGCCGTGTACAGCGTGGTCTTCATCCTTGGCTTGATCACAAACTGCGCCTCCCTCTTCGTTTTCCTCTTCCGGATGAAGATGCGGAGCGAGACGGCCATTTTCATGACCAACCTGGCGGTTTCAGACTTGCTTTTCGTCTTCACTTTGCCCTTTAAGATTTTTTACAACTTCAACAGGCACTGGCCCTTCGGGGACAGCCTGTGCAAGATCTCGGGCACGGCGTTCCTCACCAACATCTACGGGAGCATGTTGTTCCTCACGTGCATCAGCGTGGATCGCTTCCTGGCCATCGTGTATCCCTTCCGCTCCCGCACCATCCGCACCCGCAGGAATTCCGCCATCGTCTGCGCCGGCGTTTGGATCCTGGTCCTCAGCGGAGGAATTTCGGCCTCGCTGTTCTCCACCACCAACGTGTCCAACACCAGTACCACCTGTTTCGAAGGGTTCTCCAAAAGGATCTGGAAAACCTACCTGTCCAAGATCACCATATTTATTGAGGTGGTGGGATTCATCATCCCTCTGCTGCTCAACCTCACGTGCTCCTCGCTGGTTCTCCGGACTTTACGGAAGCCGGCCACCCTGTCCCAGATTGGGACGAACAAGGAGAAAGTGCTGAAGATGATCATCGTGCACGTGGCCATTTTTGTCGTGTGCTTTGTCCCTTACAACTCCATCCTGTTCCTGTACGCGCTCGTGCGCTCCCAGGCCATCGCCAACTGCTCCCTGGAGAGGTTTGCCAGGACCATGTACCCCATCACGTTGTGCATCGCCACCCTCAACTGCTGCTTTGACCCCTTCATCTACTACTTCACCTCTGAGTCCTTCCAGAAGTCCTTCAACATCAAAACCCAGATCAAGATGGATTCTCTTTTCAAGACAGAGATGCCGCTCACAAAGACGGCGCTGCCGGCGCCGCAGGACGAGATCAGTGACCAGGCCATCACCAACGGAGGGGATCCCACGTCTGAATCCCATTTCTAGGGAGGTGTTTACACAGGGAGTTATCCCCCATTAACTCCTGCTTAACACCACGTGGCAAAGAGCAGCTCCAGAAAACGGGGGCTCACACGTGGGGTTAATGAAGAAAAGCTGCTGGGGGACCACAGATCCTCGCACTGGGATGGTCCCATCGCATTCCACAGGTGAACACAAAGTGTGAAAATCCCAATGGATCTTCCTTTGGAGGTTATGGATAGGCTACAACACGCGCCTTAACTCAGGAGGGAACAGAACAGCTTCTTTAACCAGAAGATGCCAACATTTGGCATTTTCCCCCCTCAGCAGTTGACATGGGACCAGTTGGGAAATAGAAAATTTCATTTTCTTAGAGAATCCTGCCAATGTTTCCGCCTTCTGGAGGTGCATCCTCATATGTTAACTCAGTAACTTCCCACAATATGTATGTTTGCTTACAAAGGCATAATAAAAGCTTGTGGCTTTTCCTTACTCCACTGCCAGAGTGTAGAGCCTGGTTTTCCTAGAGACTGGAATTTATGGAGAGGTTTGAAGTGTAAATAATTGTTTAGGAATTAGGCAAAAGAGTTGCTTGGTGACAGAAAAGATAATAAGAAAAAATATAATTATTACTACAATTTTGAAACATGAAGTTTCGTTTTTATCAGATTAAGCTGTCATTTAATTTATTTGATTATTTTTAATGCCACATCTGGGGAGGAGTAAAGAGCTCATTAATGATCTGTTGCACCTGGGCTTTTATATCCCAGGGGATTATATGACTATTTCTGGGAAGGGCTGGACTGTAAAGTCAGCTGGAGAAGGGCCTGAAACCCCAGAGTTCTTCCAAGGGCAATGCTCCCATACGGAAGCTGAGGCAGCTGAAGGCCCAGGAATGCTGATCCCACTGAAAAATGGACAAGTGGTGTCAGAGCACCCAATTAAGGGATGATCTGTGATTGCTTAATGGGTTTTTAGGGCCTCAAAGCAACTCAAAAACCAGTTTGCTGCACTCTTTTCTTAGCTGGTTACAGCAATATTATCTTGTTTTCCGATTAATTTATTACCTTTCCTTTTATAGATTACAGAAATATATGGAAAATTAATTATTTGTGTGTGTTGCATTTTACCACCTGGTTCCTTTCTCCAGCTCTTGGCTCGTGTTTGAAGCTCTACAGCCCTTCCCAGGCTGGTTCATTCTTAAGTGTAAGACACAGAAATGAGGAGAACAATTTAATTTGAAAAAATATAAAGTTACAGCTTGTTAGCTCAGCTATCTACATTACCATGGTAAAGATACTTCTAAGGCTATATTGCCAAAAAAAAGAGACAAATTATTAATTGAACAGATGTTTTCCACTCAGTTCTATTTTAAGTCTCTCTGATGAAGCCTCATGAGATACGAGAGCAACACCTCAAAGGTGATCATTTAAAGTAACAGAGATTTAAATGTGAGAAGAATTCAGCTGTAAAATGTTAATGCTTCCAAGGGAATATTTATTTAGCACTGCATTCACTTTGAATAAAGAAGTCAGTGGCTAACCAAGGTTGAGAGACCCCAAAAATGATTCTATTTCAGCCCTAAAGTGTCACTTATTGGAAAAAAGCATATGATCAACTCATTATACACAGAGAGCATGAGAGCAGCCAAAATATTCTATTTCAGCTCTGAGTTACAGCAGTATTTACTGGAAACTTGCACACAGGACTGGCCTGGGAAGCTTTTCTAGAGATTAAACCCTCAGACAACTGCACTTTGGAGCAGAAAAAAGTGAAATCAGGAAGAGATCATCGAAAAAAGTTGGTGGAATGAGGTCAGGGTGGCAGGACAAGGGATAGGCAATGGCAGGGAATTTGTCAGCAGCTGGGGAAGGTTTAACTCCAGCCCAAGGGATGAGCTGGGCGTTAGGAAGGAGAAATATTTGTCATTTTAATCAGTGCCTTGTCCCTTTTCCTGCCTGTGCCCCTTTCCCACTGGACCCAAACTCTTCACAGGGAATTTCCAAATCCATGTTTCCTTTGGCTGATCAGCCCATCTCAACACTTGCCATGAAATGTGTGGATTTCAGAGAAGTTGTTCCCATAACTTCAGAGCAAAAGGCAATGTGAGGGATTTTCTAGGCTTCCCTACAGGCAGAATTCTCTCTGTGGAACAAATCCTTCATCCCATGGCAGAAAGGAGGGTTGGGGAACCATCAGCAGCTCTGACACACCCCAAACTCTGTGAGAAATGGGGCACCCCATCCCAAAACCCTGCCAGGAACTGAGACACAAGCTGCATTTTTAGGGATGAGAGAGGGAAGGAAAAAAGAGCAGGAAGAATTCACTAACAAGCTTCATTTCTAGGGGTGGGAGAGAGAAGGAATGAGAGTGAGAAGGATTCACTAAAAAGCTGAGGGTGCATTTAGAACCACAGAATATCCCGAGCTGGAAGTGACCCACAAGGATCATGGAAGTCCAACTCCCGGCCCTGCACAGGACAGCCCCAAAAATCCCACTCTGTGCCTAAAAACACATTTCCTATTTGCAAGAAAAATATTTGGAACATAAGAAAATGCTCTGCTCTGAGGCAACCCCTGATTAATTCAAATTTACAGAGATGAGAATCCTGTTTACACTCCGCTTGTTCTCAGTGGGCAACGTCCAACTGCCAGCTTGGAAATCTCATTTTAAAGCTGCTGCTTTACACTTGAAAAGCAAGAAGAGATCCCAGAGTTTGTGGGATTTGGGAGCTTTGTGGAACAGGGCTGTTCTTATGTCTGGTGGCTGCAGAATCTCTCATTTCCAGAGTCCTGAGACATCTTCTGCTCTGGATGTGCTCCATGGACCTTCCTCTGGTAAAATCCAGGGGAAGAAAGAAGAAGCCAGGCTAGAAACCACTGTCTGGGCTTCTGAGGGAAATGGGAACAGAGAGGAGGGAAAGAACTGCCTGGGACTGGACAAGCTCCAGGCTCCACATCCATGGCTTGCCTGTAATCCCAGCATAATGGGTGTCTTTTTGGGAGCCAAACCAGTGCCAATGCTTACAAATTTCTGTTTGCAGTTTTATGGGGCAAGAGCTGTGGTGGATATTCTCACATAAAATGTAATCCTATCATCCTGTGCCAAAAGGCCAAGTGAAAAGATCCATTATTTTGTAATTTAAGACCTCATAAATTATATGGAGATCACATGATGACTGACACTCACATCTGCTGGGACAGGTCTTGACTAATCTGGTTTTTTCTAGGTCAGGTACACTGAGTACACACTCCATGGTTTGTGGATAAATAACCAATTATGCATTCAGAGAGAGGAAAAGTCATTTTTCAGATGTCAGCAAAGCCAAGCTGGGAGAAGAGGGTGGCAGAAAATTGGATTCCCAGTTTTTCTGGCTGAGGCGCAGCTGAGTGTTCCTCCCCCCGACAAAGGGCTGCTGTCAGCAAAGACAACACCACAACTTCAAGGTTAAAAACAAAATCAAATTAATTAAAAGTCACTGCCTTTAGCTGAGGCTGAGACAGGACCCAGAGATCTTAAACAAACATTAATCATGGATTTCCTTGCTCCCAGCCAGCTCCCTGTTCCCATTCCCCAGTCCTCCCACAACATTCACTCACCAGCTTTACAACCATTGCCCAGCAGGAAAAGCTGCAGTTCCAAAAAAGCTCCTGAACCCTCTGCCCAGCCCAAACCCACCCTGGGGTGCCCAAACCTGGTGGAATTCTGTGCCAATCGAAGCTGTCACAGCAGGGGGAAGCAGGGCTTTGTTCTACAGCCCCAGGGAAGCTCCTCTTGGTGCCACCACTGGCTGTAGGGATGGGTGAAAGGTGCCAAGCCTGGTGTAAATCTTGGGTAAATCTTGTGAAAATTTCCACCAGCTTTGCACAACTACCCAGAGTCGCATCTGAGAACCACAAGGGCAAAGAGGCAGCACAAGTCATGTACAAAAGTCATGGGTTAGCTCTTGGGTGAGCCAGAGGGATGGAAAGTTCAGGGATGGAAAGTTCCTGTGTGCACATACCCATCATCCAGCCAGGCTCTGCTCCTCCTGCCCCTGCTCCCTGCATGGATCCAGCCTCGAAATCCCTCTAAAATGAGCCCTGGGAAGTTTGTTCGGTGGCTCTCCCTGCAGTTCCGCGTGGATGAGAAGGGAGGCTCTGCTCCCAACCCAGCAAAAAACACACAGAAGGAATTTCCCTGTGCTAGAGAGAAGCAGCACCTCTGATAAACTTCCCAAAAGCTGAAGAGCTCCCCTGTGACATTCCCAGTGGGAAGGTTTACTGTCCACAGGCAGGAAATTGTCCTGTGAAAGTGTCCTTTGGTTTTGCGACCTGCTGGCCACAGGGAACACAGGGTAACCCAAAGCTTTGCTGTGTCCAAAGAGCTCTTGGGGCAGGATTTGGGGACAGGAACAAAGCAGCCCTCACTTCACTAAGCAGGTTTTGGTGCTCAGCATTAATTGAAGAAAGAGGCAGAGTTGTTCTCCATGGATTAGCAGCCCAAGCCTTGTTTCCCCTGTAATTCCAGGAAAGCTGTAATTTTTATTTCTGAATGCTGACCCCAGGCTGACCCCAGAGCCCAGTCTGGGTCTGGGCTGTGTGCACCCTCTGACACTCCAAGGACCATAAATCACCCCTGGAATCATGGAGTTAAGGTTGGAAAGACCTCCAAGATCATCAAGTCCAACCATCAACCCAGCCCCACCATGCTGACCACAAACCCATGTCCCCAAATGTCACATTCACACATTTTCTGAACAGCTCCAGGGGTGGGCACTCCATCCCTTTGCTGTTTCAATGCAACAACCCTTTCTGTGAAAGAATTTTTTCCTGATATCCCATCTAAACGTCCCCTGGCACAACTTGAGGCCATTCCCTTTCATTCTGTTGTGATATTTGCACTTATCTCCTGTATCTCCCTGAAATTCTGTGCCATGGAGATGCCTCTTGGAGAAAATCAGGTTTGTGGGAGGTTCAAGCAAGGAAGGAAGATCTACCCAAAACATCTTTGTTTCCCACAGGAGTGGTCAAAGCTCCTTTTCTCTGGGTACAGATTCCAACCAAGGGAATATTCTCCCTTTCCTGTTTGTTCTGTTGGGATCTGGGTAGATTTCAAGCTTCTTTCTGCCTGATGTGAAACCCCTGGAAGTGTCCAAGGCCAGGTTGGATGGGTCTTGGAGCAATCTGGGATAGTGGCAGCTGTCCCTGCCCATGGTCTTCAAGGCAATTCCAACCCACACCATTCCATGATTTAAGACAGTGATTTTAAGTGTTATAAAATGTGCATATTTCACAGCAAAACATAGAGCTGTTCCTGTTTTTTTCCTCTGGAAAACATCACTTCACTTAAAACTAACATTTAACACTGCTGGCTGTTCTTGATTTTAATTCTTAAATTTAATTTCCATTCAAAACAGCAGGACATTCACACCCCTAAACCACTGGGACAAGCAAGGAGTGGGGTGATTTCTTTTTGGGATCACTTGGCATATGTTTTCCAAGAAAACTGTCCAGTTCCTAAGAAAACCCTGGGCTGGCTTTTCTCTGCCCGAGGGATTTGAGCAATGTAAATATTGTATAGAAGTGACCAACGCCCATGTTTTGCACTGTTTGCTCTTTTCTGTATCTCTGTGGATGTGTGTGGATAATGAAAAAGGAAAGTTTTTTCCGGGAAAACAGAACGTGTGAGTGTGCTCATTTACCCTGACTTACATAAATACACAATGTTAGCTGGAATAATATTTAAATTTCAATTTCTCTGTAGCTCTCTCAAATCCTGAGTACATCCAGCACACATGGAGATTTTCCTGGAAACCCTCAGCATGGAAACCGGTCATTCCTTGTTCTTGGTTTGTACAAATCCCATTTCTTCCATCATTAACCCAAATCACCTCTGCAGTCATGGAATACTTTCTTGGAACTCATTCCCTAGATCACTTCTAAGCCCACAACACACAGAAAAAACCAAAGCAGTTGCACTCAACCTATTTTAATTTATATTTCCCCAAGTTCCCATCTTTCCTGCACAGGATGACACATTGCTAGTGGAATTAAATTAACCTTAAAAATATCTTTTGACCACTGGAAGGGCTGTGCTGCTTCCAAAGCTGGCCTTGTGTGCTATCCCTGGAAGAGCCATGGAAAAAAAGCCCTCTCAGCACCAGGGAGGGTTGAAATCTTACTCAGGGTGTCTGGGAACCTCACGGATGACACAGAATTAGCAGCTGGTCCCCAGGGGAGGTGTCATTTTATGCCCTAAATCAATATTAGCTGCATTAGGGAGCTGAAGAAAGTGCTGTGAAAGGTGTCTCAGATCTCCTGCTGCACAGATAAAGAGTCTTGGGAAATAATTTACAAATTTTACATAGGTCACACAAAGAAAAAAATTAACCTGTTTGAATAGTGGCACCATGGCATTATTAACATTATAAATTCTGGCTGCTCTGTAACTGCCCATTACACACTGAAAGCCTGGACTAAAGAAAACCCCCCAAAATAAGGCCTGGATTAAGCCCAGGTGTTGATTGTGCAGTTCCAGGGAATATTTTATTATTTATAACATGATCAGCAGCACTCAGAGCTCGAGGTCACAGCAGAGCTGAGACTTGCTCACACAACCACAGAGCCATCAGAAACCAAATTTCCAGCACAGGGGCAGAAAGTCCTCTTAAAACCAGGATTAAGCCAGGCCTGGAACCACCTGACAGGTCCAGAAAGGGATTTGAGACCTTGCTTCATTTTCAGGTTTGGGCAGGAGAAAGGTTCAGATTTATTAAAGGACAAATTTCAGTCTGAAGTCCAACAATCACATCCTGGAATACCTGGAGGAGGAATTTTCTCTTTCTGGCTTAGGGTTGCTGCTTTCCCCTGGCACAGGGACAGCTGGAGGCCACAGACAGGGGCCCAAAGGATCCCACTGAAATTCCTGCACTCACCTCCAGATTTTGCATTGCAAATGATTTCATTTGAAAAGCTGCTTCCCTCAGGATTGCTCAGGAGAATAATTGGGCATTTTCCAACCCCATTCCCACTTGTGAAAGATGGCATGGATGATGGAGCCATCCTCATCCAAGGGAAAGGAAAACATTGGCAAAATTTGTCATAGTTTAGGCATAAAAGTGACTTTTTGGCAGTTCAGATTCCTTTTCCCACCTGTTACCTCATCTTTCCAAACTGGCAGAGTAGTGAGGGATCACAGGTAGGAATGAGGATGGGGAGATACCTGTAAAACACTGTCCTGCCACGGCCACTCCTTCCCAAACATTTATCCTGCAATTCCCCCTTTAAACACAACATCGATACTTCCTAAATTCAGGGCTCACAGGACATTTGTCCCTCTCTTTTTTGAGGGGGAATGACAACGACATTGATTTGGGAGGCTGCCTCCTTTTCTCCTCTCCACATCCCCCTGTGGCTCCCCCTTTGCCTTGAGCTGTCCAACACCTGCTTGGGAGGGCACATTGCCCCCCAGATCTCTGCAAAATAAATTAAAATGAAGTAGAACTCTGATTTCCACCACTTCCCCCAAAAGGAGGTATATTTTTATCCTGGATCTTTTAACCAGGTTCCTGGGAACATCCCATCCATCCCTGTGCTGGCACAGAGGAGGTGTCCATGGAAGGAGGACAAGGGGAACTTCAAAGCCAGCTTTGCAGCCTCACAGAGCCCCTCTCCAGAACAAGCAGCAGGGGGTGCTGAAGGTGGACTTTTATTTCCATGTGAAGTCTTAAATACAACTCCTGAACATTGAAACTCTCTGGCTGACACCACCAGTCCTTCAAAGCCACCTCATCCTTAGAGATGGTTTAAATCAGAATTAAAGGGTGATTCCCACAAGATTTCACCTCTTACTCCCATTTTTATTTCATTAGCTGAATCTGTTTGGGTTTGCACTCCAGCTCTCACAACAGCAGAGTTCTTTCTGTTAACAGAGTACCCTGCCCTTGGGAAAGAAATTAAAAATACTGCTAAAAACATCCTTTAGTTTTTGGGAGCGAGCTGTGGAGGGACAGTTATCTCTGGATTCCTCTTAGACAAAGCAGGACAGATTGTGGGGATCAGTCACAAGGCAAAGAGGGGGAAAAAATTCAGGATAACCCCTGTCCAGCAGTGAGAATAAGTGAATTCCTGAGAAGTCCTTGACTTGCCACAGCCTTGAGCCAGTCTGGGACTGATGTTAAAACCGCAGATCATTTTGGGTATTAAGGGATTTTAAATCACACATGCATTTGTCTGTTACCAAAACTTGACCAGAAATGCTGTATGGTTTTCCCATCCCTATGGATCATGGCCTGGGAGCATATCCTTGCTGTATCCAACATCCAGCCTGTCTCCAAGTGCACACAGTGCTGGCAGAGCCGAAAGGGCAGGAAGGAGACCAAGATAACTCCATGTGCATCTCCAGAATTAATTCATGCAATTCTAGAAGGAGTAGCTTGTCCTGCAAAGGAGGGTGAGGATCTGGGGCCGTGGTTTATGGTCCTGCTCTTGGCAGAGCTGGGTTAATGGTTGGACTCAATCTCTGATGTCTTTTCCAACTGAAACAATTCCATAATTTGGAAGGAGGAAGGCTGATGGAGAGGAGGGAGGCCGTGTGTCAGAATTAGATCATAAATTTCCCCAAATAACTCAAAGACCTGAATCTTTCACAGGGGTCACCTCCCCTTGCCAAGCTGGCCAGATGCCTGGCAGCTCACACCTGAACCTGGTCCTGCCTCAGCACAGCTCCAGGTTTAATAAATCCAGGGATTTCTGGCCAGGGAGCAGGGCTGAGCTCACACAGCCCCGTTGTTTCCATTCAAGGCTTGGCTCACACCTGGCCAGCCTCAAGCAGAGCAGCCCCAACATCTGCAGGAGCCCCCAGCCCCAAAACCTCAGGTGCTTTTCAAAGGCTGCCACAGGGTTTTGATTACAAACATGACTTTTTTAAATCAGAAAAAGCTGGGAACTTGTTCTGCAAACAAGTTTTATTGTCTTAAACTGGGGGTTTTATTGTCAACATCTGAGACTGGAGGAGGGAAAAAAATCCCAGGCTGTTGCCAAAGCCATTCCCCCTGTCCTGTGAGTCACAGGTTTGACCCAGCCTGGTGGGACAGGAGCCATCTGACAACAATGGGGGTCTGGCACTTTGCATCCCGGAGTTCAACGAGCTCACGGGCCCTAAAAATAAACCCTGCTAAGCTGCTGAAACTGTATTTTCCTACCAAATTTCCTGCTGAGCCAATCCAACCATCATCTGACCACATGGATAGACCTCCTTGGTTATAGGCAGGGAGATTTAATTAGGAAGGAAGGAAGCAGGGAATTCCTGTTTGGGGTTTTTTTGGTTTTTTTTGGAGAGGGGAGTAGGAGGGAAGAACAACTGAGGCCAAAAGAATTATGAGCAATGGACAGGTTTTCCTGGCACTGGAGTTGCTGTAGAGTAAAGGATGCTGTGAAACATCTCCTTCCTCCTCAGGGGTCTCTCTCTCCTTCCTTCCCTTCACCCAGCACAGTTTAAATAAAGAAACATCTGCAGAAACTCCCCAACAGATGAGCCCTAATCAGGGAGAGATAAATCTGAGTATCTGGGATGTGTATGGAGGTGTAGGATGCCAAGGGGCTTTGTGGGAATTGGGTGCCAAGTCACTTGAGCTGCAGATTAGAGTTGGCAGGGATTCCATGGAGCCTGGCCCTGGAAAAATGTGCTGCAGGACAGAGAGCCATGGGAATACTCCCAGGAAAGGACACCCCGAAGTGTCACAGCTCAAAAAGGACATCCTGGGACAAGGGGAATGCTGTGAGTGGATCTAAATTGCAGAGAGATGGAAAAAATCCTGATTAGGCAGAGAAACCTGTGGTGTGTGGAGTGGGCAAGAGCTGGAATTGCCCTTGGGTTCAGGATCTCATCTCACATGTGGGAGCTCTCAGAAGCAGCTCTGTGCAACCTTTACATCTCTGTCTGTATTTAGGGAGAATCCAAGAGTTTCCACTCTGACAGGAGCTACTTGGGAAATAAGAGCTGCTAAAATCCCAGCCAAAGGTGCTCCCTGGATGCTTTCCAGGCCTTGGAGCAGCCTGGGCTGTGGAAGGAGTCCCTGCCCATGCAATGGGATGGGCTTTAAGGCCCCATTAATCCCCAGCCATGCTGGGATCCTGTAAGGGGAGCACATCCTCTGTTCCATATGGATGTCCCTAATGCTTCCCACCATGCAAGCAGCAGCCTGAGCACTGTCCCTGATTCCTGCAGAGCTCCTTGAGTGCTGTCTCATCCTCACAGATGACCTTTATCTGGTCACAGAGATCACCCCCAGAGCTCCAAACAGGAAATCCCAGCCAGCGCCACGCAGGCTCAGAGCAAACAGGGACTTTTCCAGCAGCAGGATTTTCACACCTCTCCTGGGCTGCCCTTTCCCTTTGCTCTTCTGCTCAGTATTTCAGGAGGGAATGGAGAACATGGGAGATTTAAAGCACTTCCCCATAAAACCAGCTCAGTTTCACAGCTCCAGCAGGAAAATCTCCTCTGCTGAGGCTGAACAGGCACTTGCAGCTGGAGCAGGGGGAGACCAATGGCTTCAACAGGATCTGTTTTTCCTGGCTTTGTCTCACTTGACTGCTCCAAAAAGCAACCTAAGGGCTTTAGGCAAGGAGCAGAGATCAAATTTACTTCCTTTCCTTGCAGGGTTTGAAGTGAAAGATCCTATTCCACAGCGCTCTCTTAGGAAAACATATCAAGCATATTTTTACTCCTTTTTTCTCCCCCCTTTATTTTTTCCTTTTTTGCAATAAGCTCTGGATAAAGCCCAGAGCCAGAGCCTGGTGTCTGTCTGGATCAGTGACACGCACAGGATGAGCTGAGCCTGTCCCAGTTTGAAGGATGCATTCCCAGGAAGAATTCAGCTCATTTTTGGGCTCTGGGAGAAGCCTGCAGGCACCTCCTGGAGCTGGTGAAAGCTGTGGCTCAGCTTCGTAACACCCTCTAAGCCAGACCTAAGGGGGGTTTATCACATCCAGGCAGATTGGGCAGCTCAAGGTCACATCTTGCTCTGCACAGAACAGCAGAGCCCAACTGCAGTTTCACACCAGGAAAAAAAATCCTCCCACCTCAGTTATTTCACTTTTTTTCCATCATTTTGCACTTCCCAAGCCTCCACCTGCCCAGGTATTTTTGTAACACTGGAGCTCAGCATCCCAACATTCCACATTGGCTAAAATCAATTGGGCTCACAGGCTGCCACTTAATTCCTCAGGAAAATAAAAGCTGGTGGCAAGTGCAGATTTCTAATCCTGAAAAAGGAAGGAAGCTCCATCCCTGCATGGAAATCAACATTTTAACTAAGGAAACCCAGGATGAATTGAAATACAAAGGGATGCAAATAACCCAGGGGTTGAACTGTGTGTTAGCCAGCAGTGCCAGTGGTGTTTTGGAGACCATCCTAAGAAAAAGGCTGTTTATTCCCAGCTCCATAGTGACCAAAAATCGCTTTTGTGAGCTCTGCTTGTCCTGCAGCCAGGCTGGTGTCTCCAGCAGGAAATCAGGGGAGGAATTTTGATTACAAGTGATCACTGCTGAAGATGTGTATTCAGATAAAAAAGACTTTTTATCCAGTTCCCTTTGTTTCTTGATTCATAGTCAAACTCTAATCCTATGGCAAGTTGGAATTCCCATAGCAACTCTTTTTAAGCAGGAAAAGCTGGCAAAGGGGAAAGGGCATTATTTAAATACCTGATTACTGACTTCTGCAGCAAAGCTGCTGCCAAACACCAAAGAACAACTTCTTTTTAAGCTTGGGCTAAAAGTAAAAACCCTTCTAAGGTGAAAATCCAATGTGAAAATCCTGCTTTTTAGGAGCTGCAAATTCTTGGTCTGCTCCCACTGCCTGTATATCCACACATCACTTAACACTTGTGCTTCCTAATGCAAGAGGAGAAATGGAAATGGAAATCTTTCTGGTGAAGATGCAGGGCAAGAGAGCAAATGAGAATTTATTTTCAAGGGAATCTTGCTGAAATATTTTTAATTAATCTTCACTGCTGTAGTCCCTGATGTTAAAGCAGTTATTTTTTGTAGTCACACTGATGGACAGAGGAAAGGCCAGGGCAGATTGCTGACAAAAACCTGATTTCCCTTTAAATAATCTAGTTTTTCTCTGTTAATTGGAGGACTGGAATTTGTACTGATTGTTTAGAAATACACAGAAAAGAAGGAAACCAACCCACAGGGCTGCCCAAATTCATTTGGCTTTGAGCATAGCCCAGCAGTGCCTCAGCTCAGAGCTGTGCCACAGGATGGATGTGACCCCAGGACAGCCTTTAGGGGCCCTGCAGACCCTCCTGAAGCCACCCCCAAATCCAGAGGGATGGAACAGCCTTGGGAAGCTCTGCTGAGTGTCCCTGAGCTGTCACAGGCTCAGGGCTCACCCCCAGCCCTTCCCCACATTCCTGGTTTCTCCCAAACCATGGAAATGACAGAAACAATTTTTCCTTAAAACTACAACAGCCCCCCAGGCACAGAGCTGTACAACCAAACCAGAGATCCAGAGTCTGCAGATTCCTGCCTTTTGGACACCAAAGCACCCCTGCACCTGCACTGGGGTTTTCGTGGACACATGAGTGGTGACAATGTTGTTCTTCCCTTCCAAAAACCCAGCTCAAGTCAAATCCAGCAGTGGGAAGGAGGCTGTGAGCATCCAGCTGTGCCCTGGGTGACTTTGGGTGGCCACTGAGCCAGCCACAACCTTCAGATTCCAAACCAGCACTGCCACGTTGGATTTAGTGTTGGAGCTCTAAACAAAAGCTCCAAAATTATTTTGAAACAGCAAAAAATTGATTTCTAGGCACTCTCAGTGTTTCTCTTTGGGTTTTGATGCTCTGGTGCACATTTCAAGTGAGAACTGAGGTTAAAATACCTGGTACAGAGCTCAGGGATAACCCAACACACTCCTGTGTCCCTCCACCTGTTCTCTGATGTCACTGGGATGGCTCAAGACACACCACAACAAACAGAAATGCAAATTATCCCATCTCAGATAAGACTCTGGAACAGGAACCATCTTTTCATCCAGTTTCCATGAACAACTCAAACATGGCACACCCAAAAGGGGCTTTGCATTCTCAGCAAGGGGCTCTGGCTTCTTTCCTGTGATCCAAGGGCATGAGGCTCACAGGGACTGGGATGTGATCAGGGATCTTTGGGCAGATGATGCTCCTTGGACACAGCCAGGATCAGGCTGGAGGGGTCATTCCAACACTTCCTGGGATCCTGGGAAGGAACATCAGGAATCTGTTTGTGCCCTGGGGACGCAGGGATGTCACCCACTCCAGGCAGGTCCTGCTTACGGAGCCTCGGGGCACTTTTAAAGGTATGAGCAGCTCAGGTTCTGCCTTTCCAGCATCCTGGAAATGCACCTGGATATTGCCTGGCACCTGCTGCTCCCCAAATATCTCCTCAACCTACCCTGAGCATGGTTTTACAGTCAAATGTGGTACCCTGTGGGAAAATCAGAGGGTGGGATCAGCTAAGATGGGCTGAAAGCTTTACCTAATTAAAAAATTGAGGAGACAGTTCAAAGTCCCTCTGTGATCCCAAGGGAATGGAGGATGCAAGGAATAAAGGATACAGATGAAAAGAGGATGTGCAGACAGCTTGGGGAAAGACATGAAGGGGTAAAAATAAAGAAATACAACAAAAGGAAGCCTCTAAGTACTAGAGGGAAGGACAGAGGTGGCTAGAGAACAAATGTAACAGGGCAGAAGAGGAAGGTGATGTAGGACAGATAGGGAAGAGAAAACCCTAAACAAAGCATAAAATGCAAAATAAGTTAAACCAGCATGAGTCACTTTGCCCGAGTCAGCCGATCTATCAGGGGCTGAAATGGCCTCTCCCAGGCACCAAGCAAAGGACAGAGGCTCTGAGGCCCAGAATCACTGATGATATCACCTCCCACACAGACGTTTCTCAGCCCAAAAAGCACCCACACCCCAGCAGCCCATCCTGTTCCCTGCTGCAGAAATGACTGTGCTGGGGTAACGAGGCAAGAGTTAAAAACACAGCAGTGCCTGTGCCAAAAACTCAAAGTGCAGCTGCTTTTGGGGGGATTTTGGGCTAAGGGAGTTGGCAAAAACCTCCCCCCAGTGCTTGGCACAGCCACGATTCCTAAACAATATCAGGCACAAGGCAGTGAGAGCCTGGCAGAGCTCTGCTGAGCGGAACTCTGCTGAGCTGCTGCTACTACAAGGTTACAACAACCTTCCTCATGAGACTGACTGAGACCCCAGACTGCACAGAGCAGATTGCTGGGGGAGGCAGCTGCTGATTTACTCTGAAGTCACTCAGGGTCCAGGCAGCTCCTCGGCTCAGCAGCATCCCCAGATCCCATTTGCTGCAGAATCCTTTTCCTGGAGACTTTCTGTGCAGCCCCACAGGCCCTATCTCAGCTCCAAACTCCTCAAGATCCATCAGCATCCAGATATCCTGGATCCACCAGCATCTAAATCTCCTGGATCCATCAGCATCCAAATCTCCCGGATCCATCAGCATCCAAATCTCCTGGATCCATCAGGAGAGCTCTGACAGCCCAGGATGGGTGGGTGGGTGACTGACACCCCACTCCCACCCAAACCTCATCCCTGCAGCTCTCAGAGACTCAGCAGCATCCAGGGAGGTGATTCCAGGGAGAAGGGGCTGCTCCCTCACCCAGCTCCTGCCAGTCCCCCTCTCCAAGGATTTTCTCCTGCTTTCTGCTCAGCAAAGCTTTAGGAGGTGACAAGTCATAATTCCACTATTTAAAGATTCTGATTTTCCCCCTCCCTCCTGTACACCAGCTCTAGACTTGGAAAAATAAGGATTTTTCAGGGATATATTCTGTGCTTTGCTGCAAACCAAACTCCTATCCTCTAAAGTGCAGCATATTTAATTCACAGATTATAGAGTGAAACAAGAAATTAGCATTAAACCTTAGAAACCAGCACTGTTTGAGACCCCTTTTAGCAATGCCAGAAAGGAGGTTTTGGCGAGTTTCAATCGATATTTTTTCTCACCCAGGGGTCTGGAAGGTGGCCAGGGCTCTGTGGGAGCACTGGGGCTTTGTTTGCCTCAATTCCCAGCAGGCACAAGTGCCTTGTCCCCTGTGCTGCTCCTCCTGCTGCAGGAATTCTGTGTCAATAAACTCCACAGGCTGGGAGGGACTGGTAGCTCTGCCCTCGGTGTCATTAGGACTTGGCCCTCATTAATTAACCTTTTCAGGGTGCTGAGACCTGGATTCCAGCATCCTGGGGTTTTCAGGCACAAATCCCTGCTCCTTTTCCCAAAGGACAGCTCTCAAAACCTCGCGGACGTTTCCTTTTTTAAGGCATTTTTTGTAGAAGTCTGACCCCTGAAGGTGCTCAAAGGGTGCTTCTCAATTTTAGCCATGTCATGATTTGGGTTCTGAGCACAAGGAGAGCTTTCTGCAGTGATAAATAATTCCATCCACACCATCAGTTCTCCTCTGGGGCTTAGAAGAGCAGGAATATGCTCCTTTCTTTTCCCACTCTTCTCCTAGAAAACATTTATTCACAATTGGGTAAATATATGCACTCAGGAGCAAAAATCTCATTTTTTAGCCTTGAATTTCACAGGCTTTTTGCCTCTCATTTCAGTCACCTTGAAAGGGCAAATCCAAGGTGCTCCTAAATTCCTTAATTTGCTCACTTGGCTTTCTGGACCAAAAGCATCATTCCACTCAAGGGAACAGAGTTTTAATTGCTGCCCAATTAGGAAAAGCAATTTCCCCTCTTCTTGTGTTTTTTTTTTTCCTATGTGAAGTTCAGTGCACCACATAAGTGCTATATATGTAAAAAATATAACAAGAAATGTTAAATCAGAAGGAAAGGGGTGCAGAAACTGTGAAGCATTTAGAGAAGAACACAAATGTAGTTGTAAGAAACCACATTTGGGGGGGGGGGAATGGATCTGTTACAACAAAATGGTGTCTTTATCAGGGGTTGTTCATTAAAGTCCTAAATTATACTTTCAAATGCAGAAATGGCACAAGAGAAGCAACATGAAACAAGCCTTTGGTAGCTGCAGGCTATGAAATCTCTATGAAAATCTGCTGAGTGACACCCAGGGACCTGCTCAGGGTTTAGAGAGCACCAGAGGGCAGCCGTGGAACACAAAAAACCTCCTTGGAGCTCACAGGAACCAGGAAAACACAGCAGAAAGAGCTGCCTTCCGTAAATACATCCCCTGACAGAAAAAAAAACCCAAAAAACTGAGGGTATTTTGCAGGAAAAGCATCCAGATGAGCCCTGTAAGTAGAGGGAAGATAAGGAAAAAAAAAAATTCATAAGAGCTCTTCAAAATCAGCTCATCCTAAAGCTGCTTCTCGAAGGCAGCCTGAGATGCTGCAAATCCTCTGCCATTTATTCACATTTCTCCCCCTCCAGCTGCTTGGAGGGTCCTCTTCCCCTGGGACATTTCTTTATTCCAGCACTGACAGATTCCTTTGATGAAAGGTTTGTTATTCCCATGCCAGGAGTGGCTTTTGGCACTGCAGTGCCCTGGGCTGCAGGCTGAGTGTCAGTCAGAGCCCAGATCTGAGTTATCTGCTCAGGGGAAGCCCCATCCTGCACAAATCCCACTGGGATTCAAACAGGCACAGCCCCAGGAGGAAATCCAGCAGTGTCAGGGATAAGGGCAGAAATTAATTAAAGGAGGAAAAATAAGGGATGGATTGCATTTTTGTAAGGGAAAAGGAGAGATTTAGGCAAAGGGGAATAAATCCTTCCTTTATCTCTTCGAAGCTGCTGCAAAGGAAAGGATTAGAATTAGAGAATCCTGGAATGGTTTGGGTTGAGGGGACCTCAAAGCCCATCCAAATCCATGGGCAGGGACACCTTCCCCTATCCCAGGCTGCTCCAAGCCCGAGCCTTGGACACTTCCAGGGATCCAGGGGCAGCCACAGCTTCTCTGGGCACCCTGTGCCCAGATTGTTTGAAAAAATCTTTTATAACAACCAATAGAACTTGGGTTCCCTTTGAGGGCAAGGACAGTCTGGATAAAGGGATTAATGAGGAGAATCACTAAAAGCAGCACCTGTATTTTTAGGGTCTCACACTAATTCCCAGAATTTCTGCCTCTGGGATTGTGGCTCTGCTGTCTCAGTGCCAAGGGGTGACTCTGAACTGCAGTTTTGAAGCAATTTGATATCTGTGAGCAATTTCTCATGGCAAGGAGGGAAGATGGAAAATGCTTTGTTGCACACCTGAGCCTCATCCTCAGGTCAGAACCAGGATGGGGACAGCAGGGGAAGAGGAATTTGTCCCCCTCACAGGCAGAAATTCCTTCCCAATATCCCATCTAAGCCTTCCCTTCTTCAGCTTAGAGCCATTCCCTGTGTCCTGTCACTCCATCCTTTATTCCAAATCCCTCTCCAGCTCTCCTGGAGCTCTTTTAGGCACTGGAAGGGGCTCTGAGCTCTCCCTGGAGCTTCTCTTCTCCAGGCTGGACACACCCAACACTTCCAGCCTGCCAAAGTTCATTTTCAGGGGTTTGTTTTCCATTATTCCCTGGTGCAAGCAGTGCTGAGGGACCTGCTGCCATCCCACATCCAGAGGAAACACTCCAGGCAAGAAAAAAGGAACTTTTAAGCAGCTCAAAGTGGGGGTGAGAGCAGCTCTGCTGTGCAACCCCTTCAGCTGCTCCTGGAGCATCACCAACTCCCTGGCACCAGTGTTTGGTGTGGATTTATTGCTCCAAGCAGCTCAGACTGTTTGTCCAAATGAGCTCTAAAATATCGCTACAGAAAGAAAATTTCCCTTCCAACAACACTGCTGTATTTCCTCAGGGTGTGGAGCAAATCCTCCCCTCAAATGGCACTGTGAGAATCCACAGGAAGATGGTCAGAGGACAAAAACCACCCAGAGCTACCCTAAATCCAATTATTAAACCACTCATCACACAAATTCCTCTTCCCCTGCTGTCCCCATCCTGGTTCTGACCTCAGGATGAGGCTCAGGTGTGCAACAAAGCATTTTCCATCTTCCCTCCTTGCCATGAGAAATTGCTCACAGATATCAAATTGCTTCAAAACTGCAGTTCAGAGTCACCCCTTGGCACTGAGACAGCAGAGCCACAATCCCAGAGGCAGAAATTCTGGGAATTAGTGTGAGACCCTAAAAATACAGGTGCTGCTTTTAGTGATTCTCCTCATTAATCCCTTTATCCAGACTGTCCTTGCCCTCAAAGGGAACCCAAGTTCTATTGGTCATCATAAAAGATTTTTTCAAACAATTATAAGCAGTTAATGGACATGAAAAGGCTGAACTTTTGCTATCTTCATAATTCCACAGTAAATCAGGAGCATCCCTGGCAGACACAGCCTGAAAATCATCTCATTTCCCATGAGAACTCTGACCTTCAAAGCAGACACAGCTGAAGTGGTTAAAAGCACAAAAATAAACCAAACCAAAAAATCCAAAAAACACCTGTTAAAGCGTCAGCCCAAGCAAAGTTATTTCTGCCTTGAGGTTTACAGAACAAAACTCTGTCTCCTCACCACTTGCACACCATGTGGGAAGTTATTTAATTCTAAATTGAAAGCATTGATAATGATATTGGATGCCCCAGAAAAATTCTGGGAGATGAATTGTGTCATGGACTCTCCTGGGTTGGAAAGGATCCCATTATCAGCACCCCTCTAAATCTATTTTTTAATTAAAGATAAACCAGCAGCTGCACAGAAGAAGGAAAAAGGGGAAAATGAAGCACTTGCTCGGGGAAATCTTTCCTTAAACCCCCCCAGGTTTGTATTTGCTGCTAAAATAAATTCAGGTTGGGTGGAAAAGTGTCAGACCAAAAGTGGTGAAAGTGCTTTGTATCAAACTTTCAACATTTCAATAAAACATCTTTTCCTCCTCTCAAATCTTCTCAGTAAGAACTTCTCTTTCCTCACACCTTTTAATCTTGTTTTCATTTCTGCTAGAAAACATTAAAAGTTCATCTAAAACTACTTCAAGTAGGGGGCTTTTTTTGTGATTATTTTGTTGGTTTTGATATTTTTAACAATTAACATTTTCTTCTATTTCTTCTCCACCTCCATTTTATTTCCAACTCCACATCCTTAGACTCCTGCATTAAAAACTCAAGACAGGATCCAGCTTTTAACAGCACATTTGCAATGTTTTATGTGGATAAATTCCTTCATTTCATTGCTTTTCAGTAGCTGATACCTTCCAGCCTGGGGCAAAAAAGGGCTTACAGAAATTTTACTATCTCAAGTGGAACTGAAGCTGATTGTTACAAATAGTCCCATAATGAGGTTAAAAGGGCCATAAATCTTCACAAAGTCAAGTTCCTTCCTGCTCTGAAGGCACATTTTCAGCAAGGGAAAGTCAGAGGAGCTGACTTGGAAAGGCAGAGCTTGGAGCTGAAAAATAAACTTAAAACAGCATGTCAGCCCAAGAAGCTAAAAAATCATTGTCAGAGAAATTATTTACCCAAAAATCATTGTCTGAATTTGGGATGAGCTCCAGGGAAGAAAAAAATGGAAAAAAAGGGAAGAAGGGAAAGCCAGAGCACTCCATTATTGGGGGATTCATGCTTGAAAGGAAAAAACCCCGAAAAACAACAACAATCAAAAAACCAACCAAAAAACAAACAAACAAACAAACAACAACAACAAAAACAAACAAACAAACAAACAAACAAACAAAAAACCAACCCAAAAAACAAAAAAATACCCCAAAACAAAAAAAACCCCACCCCAAAACAATCAGGATAGGCTCTGGATTGAAGGAGAAGAGGCTCTTCTTTGAATTTCATGCCAAATATGCCAGATCAGAGCCCAAAAGGATTTTGGCAGCTCATGGAAAGGGAAATTGAGGAGCTGAAATCTTAAGATATTTTCCTTTTCCCTGGGAACATGTGGGAAGCACCAACACCTTGTCAAGCCCTGCATCCACACCAAATCCTAAAATGTCCCCCTCTAACCCCAGCCTTGGAGCCTCCAAATCCATTATTTGCTCCAGCAACTTTCTTTGGGAGGAGGTAGCTCTCCAAGCATCCCCAGGAATTTGGGTAGAGCAGGAGGCTGATCCCTAAAGACCAGGAACCTGGGATCCAAGGATAACCCCAGCACAGGTTATGTGTTAAATGCCCTCATCCCTCCCCAAAACCCCCCTGGAGGGGCAGCTCATCCCCTCTACGATTCCAGCAGGAATTCCAGAAATAAAAGCAAACAGAGCCAGGAATGGATACAAGCCTACAACAAGACCCCAAAACTTCCCCCAAAAGCCAGGGTCAAAACCCAGCCTGGAAAGAAATTAAAATGTGCAGCCAAGGGCTCAGCCCAGAGGGAAATTGCTGCTTGGGGAAGGTGTGTGCTGGAAGCAGGCTCAGAGCTGAACATGCCCAAGGCAAGGAAGAGGAGCAGGGCTCCAGGCTGAGCTCGAATGGAACCATGGGCAGGTGTGGGAGCCCAAGGTGAGGCTGCTCAAGGCCATTAAGGGGTAGTGAGATGGCAAATATTTAGGTGGGAGAGCAGCTGAGCATCCCTGCTGGGAGATTGGGGAGCTCTGCAGCTTCCAGATTTTTCCACCAGGAGACACTGAGTCACTCCCACACAAATTTCATTCCTTCCAGCAGCCCCCCTAAAAATCCTCCCTCCTTTTTCAGCAAACCAATGTCCTGTCTGCACAGTCGAGGTTTCTTTCCTCTCCTCGCCACCCTGACTGCTGATTCCAGGCTGGGAATGTGCTCCTGTGGATCCAGGGCTGGTCCTTTCCCTCCAGCACATCCCAGCTGGGCTCCTCCAAGCTCAGGGACTGAAGTTTGGGGTTGGAAGCACAGAAATAAGGAGAGCTCTCAGGATGCATCCCTGCTTCCCTCTCTGGATGGAACAGAGAGCATATTGAGAACTTGCTGCTGTTCCAGAGGGAGGGATCTGGGACTGCTGTGACCTTTGGGAAGTTAAAAGACCCTAAAATCCGTGAGGATGTTCTGGGGGCTGGCCCGTGGTGCATCCTCTCCTGGGATACAGGGATGGGACTGAGCCTGTGCTTGGGGAGGGTTCTCATCAGGACTGGCAGCTCCAAAGCAGCAGTGACAGGAAGGGGACAAAGGGACCAAGCCTCACATGAGGAATTAGAAGAAGAATTAAGAAATATCTTATCCCTTTCTGTTTCTTGGTTCTATCTGTGAGACAGAGATCACCCCACAGCCTCTCTGTGCAGGCTGAGCTCATGAAAGGTCACGAGGAGCTCAAACAATTAATGAGAATTGTTATCTAATACCCAAACACTTCTGTCACAGCTCGGTGGCCTGCAGACCTGGGGAGCTGCTGACAGTTTAGCCACAGCTGCATGAAACCAGAAGAGGCTCTGAGCTGCAGAAATCTCCTGCTCTGTGTGCTCCTGCAGCCCCTGCTTGCTGCTGAACACCCTGAGGGGGAAGGTTCTGCAGCACAGTGGGATTTGTATCCCATGGGATTATCCAACACACCAGGGTTGGTTTGGGTTCTGGTCAAGGCAGTTGTGCTCCAGTCAAACACATCAGGATGAGCAGTGGGGAGGAGCAGCCAAATTTATATAAAGGGACAGAATTCCCAACTTGCCACTCCAAAGTGAGTATTTCCTGAAGGAATGGGGAACCCCTGTGCCAGTCTCTCCCTTTTTACCCAAGTTTACTCTTTAGAAAAAAGCATTTTCCCCTCCAAGCTGTCTTTGGTGTCTTGTGTGGGGAAATCCTTTGCTGTGTCCCCTGGTGACATTTCCCTCAGCAAGGACACTAAGGCTGAAGCTGGACAAAGGACTGGGATTCTTAGGAGTGGTTTTGGTAAGAGAAAAACCAATCTGCCAGCAAATTCTGGGCATTTCCTGCCTGCAGGTTCCACCCGACTTCACCTGCCCCTGTGTCTGTCACTGCTCAGGGATCGTGGTGACAGCATGTCCCTGCTGCCACCTGCCAGCCCAGGACTCGAGTATCCCTTTCCTGCACCTCTCCCAAGCAGCATCTTGCAGCTCTTTTCTCTTTCTGTGCTGTCTGAGCATCCCCAGCTGCTGCAGCTCCTCAGCCTCCCCTGCTCCCTCTGGAATGTCCCTCCTGCCCCCCCTGGGGAAGGCACAGCTCCCCTTCCTCCGGAGCATCTGTGAGGCTGCTGACAAAAGGCAGGATATTGTTTTCCTGAAGCCTGATGTCTCTGGCTCTGCTGAAATCTAATTAATGCATGTTAATGAGGCTAATTCAAAATCCCTGATCCAGCGACTGCCCAGTGCTCCTTCCAGACTTAAATTCTCCTTCCAGCTAGAAAGAAAGGAAGAAAAAGGAATCAGCAGAGCTGATCTTTGCATCTTGACACTGTTACAGAATTTCACTGATGTCTCAACCACAAACTAGAGTTTCCTTTTTTGTTTTCCGCTCCACCTGTACAAGAATTCTCAGAGTAAAATGATTGCACCATGAATTTATGAGCTGCAGCTCCTCCAGACGAGGTGTTTGGTTATGTGGTGGCTACAAAGTTTTTTTATCCAGACACAAAAATGATGAGGCCTCCTGTGAAAAAGCAGAGATGGGGTTGATATCAAGGTGGAAGAGGAACCTCAGAGTTACTGACAAATCTGGGAAACACCTGGGTTCTGCTTACGAAGAGAAGACAGGAAAAGAAACCCAACCCCAGAGTTTTATGTAAACTCAGCAAGCAAAAAAACCACTTAACCAGGCTCAAACGAAAAAACCCAAACCAAACAACTCAGCCTGAAATGAGAAAGTGAAAAGTCCCATTCTAATTCACAGACGATTCTAATTTCCCAGTCAGAGCCCAGTGCTAACTGGGATTACTTATGGCTTGATTTATGAGGGAATCATAGGACTGGTGTGGATTCTTCCACTGATTTCAGGGAGGAAGGTAAAGAAAGAACTTTGCTTTCAGTCTAAAATTAGACGATTTAAGAAGCCAATTGTGAATGTTTTTTCTCTCTCACTTCTCACAGAGATCTCTATGTGTGCAGCCTCCCCTATGCTCCATTTTCTCAACAGATCTTAAAGGTGGATCAGTTATCCCAAAAGTCTCTTCTCAATCTCCCAAATGGATTCTCAAAGGTTCTCATTTAAAAGCAGCAAGATTTGAGAGTTCCAATCCAATGAAAACCCATTGGAAGTTGGTGGGATATTTGCTTTTTCCAGGGAGGGAGGACTCCCGCAATCTGGTGCCTTGCAGAGTTACCTCAGCTAAACTGAAAATAGTTTGTGGGATGTGTCTGAAGGAAATGTCCCTAAAAAAATGGGATTTTGCCAGCTAAGGTTTGGATTTCACCCCAGTAAAGTTGTGGTACTGGTTCAAGGGGAGTGGAACTGGAAGCTGTGCTTTCTCTCTCTGAGTACAGCTGGAATATGGGGGAAAATAAATTTAGCCTGACTCAAAGGCAGCAAATATTCCTTCTCCCAACTCCTGAATCTGGGAATACATGGTAAGAAACATCCATTTAGAGTCAATCGCTTATAGCAACTGTTCAGAAATACCATCGAAGGAATTAGTAGTTTGATGCAATCCTCATTGCGGACAGAAAATTAAATTAAAAAGTGAAACATTAAGGAAAAACATTGGAGAAATAAGGTGTAGCTTAACTGTTGTTTGATCCCAGAATCTGAAGGATTATTTCTGTAAGACTGGGATGCTGCAAACACAACTTAGAGATGATTGTGCTGCATTTCCTCCCCAGGTGTCAGAGAAAACTGAGGAGTGAAACATAAATATAAAAGAGAAAATAGAAACAAGAAGTGAACTTAAGCACAGAGCTACTGGAGAAACCATCAAAACAAGAAGCAAAATCCAACAGGGCCAATGAATTTTGGCTGCCAAAGGAACCTTGACTCCTCCATCCAAAGGAACTCTTGTAGGAGTAAAGACTTACTCATGGTTTCCAACACTCAGCTGGATTTACAACCCTGTGGGATGTGATCTTTCCAAGATGAGAAGAAGGCTCCAGGAGCTGCTGGCTCCTGCTCTGCTCCTCCACCAGCTCCAGGAGACAAATCCTCCTCGTGGGATGGCACAGCTCCTTCCCAGCTCTCCTTTGCTGCTGCTGAGAATTTGCTGCACTGAAAGTCTTCACTTGTAGCTCTGGAGGGCAAAAAGTTGGAGTTTGTGACTGGTGGGGTTCAGCTGCAGCAGAATCCAGACACATCCAGGCACTTGGAGCAGGACTAAGAGCTGACAAAAGATCTTTCTAAGCCAAAAAGCCCCAAACAGATGATGCTGAGCTAATGTTTCTCAGGAGGAGCTAAAATCAAGCTGTTCCATCAACATCTGCACACATCACTGCACTGCTGGGCAAGGAAATCAAACCAGCTCCCAGGATTTTGTCCTGCTCATTTAGAATCCTGGGAAGCAGTGATAGAGCAAAACCATCTCCTGGCTTTTCATTATTACAATCAGCCAGTGAAATCTGGGCTGTAGCTGCTGTGATTTGTACGTGCTGCCAGTGTTTCTAGTCTTATTGGAATGATAAAATGTCTCATGAGGCTGTTTTCTCCCAGGAATCATTTTCCTTGGAATCCCTCCCCAGCCAGGAGCACCCAGAGCAGACCTGAGACAAAACTGCTGCTGTTGATTTCTTGCTGTCAGTTGTTGATGCTGTAGAATTAATTTTTTTTCTCTGACCAGATTTATATCTTAGGCCCAGGCTTAAGCCTCATGTTTGTAACACACCCCACATGTCCTACATGGCACCTGACTGCTTCCAAATCCAGGTTGGACAGGGATTTGAGTGACCCAGTCTAGGTGGACACCTGGAAGGTGTCCCTGCCCATGGCAGGGGGTTGGAATGAGATGAGATTTAAGGTTTCCTCCAGCCCAAATAGTCCTGTGATTCCAGGAATAACCTGACCAGAATGAGCCCAACCTGGTCTCGGACACCTCCAGGGGTCCAGGGGCAGCCACAGCTTCTCAGGGGCTCCCCACCTTCACAGAGAAGGATTTCTGCCCAATATCTCATCTAAAAGTCTAATTTTAAAATGCAATCAAGTTCTGTCTCTGCTGGAGTCTTTTTTGCTGTTCCCAGATGAAGTGAAAGGGGAAGCAGAGCCTCATGAAGAAAATGTGATGAATAACATGACTGGGGTCGAACATGTTCCTTAGGGGAGGTTTTCTGATCTTGGGAATTCCCCATGGAGATCACTGGGTTTGTCTTCCAGTTCTCACGAAAATTCTCAACCTTCTCTTTGCAGCTTTCCTGAGGAGGCTGTGCCAGTGTCACGGATGACATTTGGGACATTGGCTTTTGCATTGTGGGATCCCAGGGTGGTTTGGGATGTGTCTGACAGCTCTCAGACTTGTCCTGCCTCTACAGAGAGGTGAGGCACCTGTGGGTGAGAGGTGACAGAATTCCAGGAGATAGCTCCAGGCTGAGATGGTTCCCCGAGGCTGATATTCCAACACTAGTAGCTCTTTTTGCTGGAAGCTGTAAATTAACAAATTATAACCTTTACATTTAGCTGGATCTCACCAGATTGTGCTGGCGATTTTCTCCTGGGAAAATTAGAGCAATGGCTTTAGCATAAAGTTCCAAAAGCAACACAAACAATGCACTCAATTCCCAGTGCACGTAAGGAAAAGGAATTTCACGTGCCAGCTTGTGGCAGCTGCTCCAGGGTAACTCACCACTACAAAGACCCCCTTGGGAACAGAACTTTTGCAAAGAAATTAAACTGGGCAAACAAAACCACCACAGGCAAAACTAAGAGTTCATTTTCCTCCCCAGGTCCCTCTCCCTCAAAATTTTTGTTTATCCCCTCCAAAAAGGCTGCTGGAAACTGTCTGTCAAAGGATTCTGAGCTGCAAGGGATGAAGAAGTTTCAGCAAAGAAAACCAATGATTATTTTTAGCACAGCTGCATGGAAAATACCTCTCAGAGGCTCTGGTTGGTTAGAGGGGAAGACACATTTTCTCCTTTTCAGTTCCTGCTAAAAAACAGAATTTAGGAAGTAAATGACTCTGACAAAGAGCAATGGTTCTGACAGGCAAACCCTTGTGGCCAGCATTGGCAAACCCTGGATCTCCCATGGGAAAATCTCCTTAGACTCTCTTCCAGCTCCAGGGATTCAAGGTGCTCAGCTGCTCTGAAGGGTTTGGGCAGCAGAATTCCAAGATTTCCTTTCTCTTTCTGCTGTCAGGGAGGAACATTTTAGTTCCCAATGTAGAAACCCTTGGTGTGAAGGTTTTCAGGTCATTATTTATCCCCAATTCCAAGCGCCCACGCAAGGGAACAGCTGCCCTGGGACACAGGGATGGGCTGAGACAGAGCTACTGGGCAGCTCTGCTAGGAAAAGCTGCTGGTTTGAATTAAAAATCAATTTCTTTGGAACAGAATCAGCCTCTCTTTTGGACAGGAGTGTGTCTGTACTGGGGGCAGAGGAAATCGTTAACGCTGTGAGTTAACGACGTGGTGCAATTGTAGCTCTGTAACAGCAGAGAGAGAGGCACTAATGAGCAATGATATTTCAGAAAATGCAGGTAATTAGAAGTTATTTCTCACAGAACACCCCCTTCTGACTTTTTCCATGTGCCTCCTGCTCCTTTTTGTAACAAGAGAAAAAATTATTATCAGCATGAGGCCCCAAACCAGAAATAAAAGGGAAGAATTTGGAAATGTTTATCATTCTCTGTTCCTTTTTCTGTTATCTGATATATTAGAGTAAACAACACTGTTATGTAATTTAACCTCCATATATACATTTCACTCTCCTTTAAATAATCCTTTAAATTCTCTATAGGAAGAATCACTGAATCAGGATACAATTATTTATTTTCCCCTTGTCAGAGTACGACTTTTGACCAAACTTAGATAAATTTCTTGGGGTGATCTTTTGTTGAATGTCTGCTCTTCCATACTCCAAAGACTTGACAGCAAAAGAAAAAATCTAAATGAAATCTGAATCTTTATGTTATTTATTGGCTGCTCCATCCAATATAATTATTATTTATTGGATGCCCCATCCTTGGGAGTGTCCAAGGCCAGGTTGGACAGGACTTGGAGCAACCTGGGATACTGGGAGGTGTCCCTGCCCATGGAAGGGGTGGAGCTGAATGGACTTTTTGAGGTTACTTCCCATCCAAACATCCTGCAATTCTGTGAATTAAAAAAAATTTTAATAATTATGCACTATTATGAATATTGATATATTAATAATACTGTACAATGTATTATATTACTTTTTCTATACCAAATAACACATTTTCATAAATTACACACCTATCTCAATAATAATTTAGAAATGCAGCTGCTTTTCCTCTAGTTCCCACTGAAGGGCTGTAATTTGTTTTGTGGGAGGTATTTTTCCTTATTTGATTTCTCCCCTTGTAGATGTGAAAATCCTCTAAAAAACCAGTTACAGTTCTTTTGACTAAACCATAAAAAAAGCCACAGAGCAGCCACTAAATTTTGGATTTGGGGAAAGAACTTGGAAAGGAAACAGAAGCATGGAAAAACCATGGAAATTTCTTTCTATTTGGGATTGTTGCACATCACACCCAGCTCCTGAACAGCAAACAGACAAAGCTGGGGCTATTTTTTTTCTTAGTTAAAACCATGGTATCACTCAATTATCTGTCACATGGTGATGGCGCTGCAGTCCAGGTGGCCTTGCAGGATCCAAGCTCTCCTTTAGTCCAGGTAATTATGGTAATGAATATTTCTGGGAAGCCATAACCAAGAGGAGGAAGAGCCTTATGCTGCACAAACAGAAGTTTTACCCCCATAACGAGGCAAAGAGCTCTGTAGGAAAATTCCATCAGACCCAGCATAACTGTACGCAAAATCTCTGGGCAGTTCTGGTTTATCAGCAGAAAAAGCCACTTCCTGAGCCTTTGTCTGCAGGATAACTGATAAACCACCCCAGTAAACAGGGCTCAGATCCTCTGCAACTGCACTTATTCAGGGAAGAAGAAATTGTGCAGGATATTCAGTAGGTGCAATGAGTTGTGCTTTTAAATTTCCTCTGCAGTCCTAAAACTCTCACGTAACCACCTGCCCCAAATGAGAGCAATTTATGGCCATGGGGAAATGCAGGAACAGCAGCTGCATCTTTTCCTTCTCCTTTTTTTTTTCACGAGGATTGTGGCTTTTGTTCAGATCAGTCAAACCTGTCCTAGATGGAGGTTCATGCAGAGAAGAGCATCTGCACAAGAGCTGATAATGAGGGTGGTGGTGCCCTGGCACAGGTACCCAAAGAGGTTTTGGCTGTCTCTGGATCCCTGGAAGTGTCCAAGGCTGGGTTGGATGGGGCTTGGAACAACCTGAGACTGGGGAAGGTGTCCCTGTCTATGGCAGGGGCTGGAACAAGACAAACTTTAAACTCCTTCCCATTCCAAACCATGGCACGATTCTGTGATTCTGTGATTCTATTCTGTGATTCTATGGATGTTTGTTTTCCACAGATGCTGGCGGGGTCAGTCAGGGAACTGCTGTTCCCAAATTCTCAGCTTGCCAGGCTGCAGAGTGCAGTGATTTTATGTGAAAGACAATTTTGTGATTGGATAAATTCCAGCAGATATGTTTCCATTGCTGAGGAAAAAAAAAAATCAGGTAAACAGGATGTGCTGATAAACACTGCAGCACCAGCCAAAACTTCACTATTGCTTTTCACAAGCGCCATATAAATAATTTCAAAATAAACACTTGGCAAGCTCCCAACTTCTACCAACCTCCTTTGACAACTGATGGAAAAGAGACCGTCTGGAAAGCACAGCACTGCGTTTTAGGGGGTGCTCATGTGAATGAAAGCCATCAGCTGTGGGCTTCTGAGGTTCTGAGCTGTCAGACACTTACATTGTCCTCAGGTCAGGTAGCAGCTGCTGTGAGGTTTTCCTCACACTCTCAAACCTCAACGGAGCAGAGTTACTGGTGAGGATGGGAGGCATGGAGTGCTGGGAGCCAGTTCCCAGAGAGGCAAAGCAGATTCCTGGTGGCTTTCTGAAAATCCAAACAGTGACATCCTCCAAGGGGGTAAAGTTGCAGCCCCAGCCGTGTATTTATCCCCCGGGATAAGGTGAGGCTGGATCTGTGCCCATTCCTTGCAGCAATGTCAGAAGTGTCACGACTGGGCACTGCTGGCACGGAGATCCAGCGAGTGTAAACCGAGCTGGGGACTTACTTAGTTCAGGACAAATGTCAGGCAAGGCTCACACTGTGCTAAAAAAAGCGATTGGGAAGTCAGACCTCATCTGCAGGAGGATTGAGCTGGAGCAGAGCAGCAGGTCCTGAGCCCCAGGGGCAGGAGGGGACAGCAGGGCTGAGCTGCCAGGCAGGAGCAGACAGAAGCCTCGGGAGCATTGCCATGGTCTGCTCAGAGCTGTGCTTGGAGAGGAGGAAGAGTTGGAGGGGAGGAAGAGCTGGAGGGGATGAAGAGTTGGAGGGGAGGAAGAGTTGGAGAGGAGGAAGAGCTGAAGGGGAGGAAGAGCTGGAGGGGAGGAAGAGTTGGAAGGGAGGAAGAGTTGGAGGGGAGGAAGAGTTGGCGAGGTGGAAGAGCTGGAGAGGAGGAAGGCTTGGAGGGGAGGAAGGCTTGGAGGGGAGGAAGGCTTGGAGAGGTGGAAGGGTTGGAGGGGAGGAAGGGGTGCCCTGCACCCAATTCCACTTGGAATCTTCCCAGTGCGTGCCGAGCCAACCCAGCAGAGCCACAGCAGAGAAAACACCTGGGACCAAGGCACGTAACCCCATTCTGGGGACATTGTGGGGACACCTGGCCAGGACGGAGCTGGCAGGGCTGGGAGCAGGGCTGAAGCCACAGCCAAAGCAGCACCTTTTGTGATGTCACCCAGGTCCCCTGTGTAAACAGTGGTGCAGGGGACATCCCACTTCCTCCTGAGCGCTCGGCTGCGCTGAGCACGGCTCTGTCTGCCAAGGTAAGGCTGCTTTCCCCTCTCCCTGGAACCAGAACCCGACCCGTGCTGCTGCCTGCAGAAACATCCCTTCCCTCGGGCTTTTCCTTAGCGGGTGGCTCTTGCCAGGAGGAGATTTGTGGCACTTGGAGCCCTGCAGCAGCAGCGGCTGCTGCGCCTGCAAAAACAAATGTCAGGCGTGGGCAATTAGCGGTGCTCCAGCCGCTCTCCAGTGTCGTTAATAGTCATAATTTCCGTCTCTTGCCTGATTCCTCCGGGAATTTATTTTATTTTGAAGTCATACTTGACTGTAAGGGCAACATGCAAATCTGTTTTTTTTTTTTCCAACGGGGATTTATATTGCCATAAAATAAAATTCATGTGCTGCCCATCTTTGTGCCATCTAAGGCTCTGTGAGTGAGCAGCAACAGGAGGAGATTGATGACCATGAGGGGACACAAGATGACAAAAAATAACGGGATTGCTTGCTTTTACTAATGAGAATCCTGAGGTGGTTTTAATTCTTATCTCAGGCTGCAGTCACTGCTCTGGATTAAAACTTAACGTGATGGGCTGAAGCTTTTAAACTTCATGGGCTGGAGGTTTTAAATGTAGCTTCATGGGCTGGAGGTTTTAAACTTCATGGGCTGAAGGTTTTAAACCTGACTTCACGAGCTGCAGGTTTTAAACTTCATGGGCTGCAGGTTTCCAGCTGTACTTTGTAAAAGGTGCTTTTCTGCTGGCTTTGCTTTCACTTGCACCAGCAGCTCAGCTCTGCTGTGAGTCCAGCCCCTGGGGTGCTCACAGACAGGATTTAGAGTGGGTGGCCCCTGAATCCAGGATTTCTGCAAGTGGACCAAGAGGGAATCTCACAGAAGGTGAGTCAGGATGTCAGGATGTGCAGGAGGGAATTCCTCAGCTGGCTGGAGCAGGAGCTGTGCAGGGACAGTGGGGTTCTTTCAAGGGCGTATTTTTGGTGTCAAGTAAAAGTGCTAGGACTGGCCCTGGTGCCAACAACATCAGCCATGGGAATTCCATCCATAAGGGAAATGCCATCTGTGGGACAGCCCTTGCCCAGCCTGCAGCCAGCACCCTGAGGGGCTCTTGGTGTCTGTGCTGGAGCTGCAGGAAGGAGTTCAACCAGTGCTGCAAAACGAAAATACTGCAGACAGCCCAGAGCTGCTCTTTTTCCGTGAAAGAGAACCAAAAAAAGCACCTTTAACTGTAGAATGTTCCACTCCGAGTGCAGAGGTTTCACTCTGGTGTCGTGGCCATGCACTGAGGGCAGAGTGTGGAGATGTTTGTGCTCCAATCAAATCAATTAACCTGGCTCTGGTGGGCACCTCAGACAGATCCAGAACTCTGGAATGACATCCCTGTGCTTCTCAGCCTATCCAGATGAACATCTTTTGCCTAGGAATGCTATGCTTAGTTTCCAAAGCTCCAGTAATAACATGCTCACTTCTTATATCCTTATTGCAGAAGCATCAGGGATACAGAGTCTCACAAAAACACAAAAAATAGTGGTTGGATCTCACTGTGTTTATTTTATACTGTTTTTTAAAAAAAATTCATATTCTGAAAGCAATGTTGCAGTGGGAGCCACCTCTCTGCAGGATGTAAATGAGAGATAAAATAAAATCTACTGGATGTAATCTACTGGAGATTTCAGTCTTCTGCAGCCTCTGCTGCACACCCACCACGAGTGAAGGATTTGGAAATGGAATTTTAGGACCATCAGCAGTATTTCAAGTGTCTGCTTTTGTGCACAAGTGGGAAGAGAAGGGGTTGGTGTGGGATTAAGCCTCAGCCTGAGCCGAAGTGAGAGGAATGGCAGAAATGCAGTAATTTTGTAGTGCCTTGTGCCTGGGTGCTTTTTGATTAAGGAGGTGGTTTAATCTTGTTATGTTTTTATGGTTTTGTAATGAAATCCTTCATCCTCAGAAAGGGCCCTGCTGATGAGCCAGCAGACACCACCCCGTGCATATTAATTGTATTAATGTATTAATTAATGTATTAATTGTGGTAATGTATTAATTGCGGGCACTGCCAGCCAGGTCACCCTGCTCAGACCCTGAGTTCCCTGAATGCAGAGAGGAATTTTCTGACTCCAGGACATCCAGTCCTGTTCCCAGTCTCTGAGTTAGATCTGCTGGGGTGCTGGGGCTGGGATATCACCTGCAGGATGGGTTTTAGAATCTCCTGGCTCCAAGCTGCACCACAGCTCCATGATCTCCTCCAAAGTGAAGCTTTTCAGGATTCTTCTACCTGCAAATTGAATAACAGAATCATTTAGGATGGAAAAGACCTTTAAAGATCATCAGAAAAGATACCAGCAACCAGGCCCACTCCTGGGTGCAATTTTTTTCCTAATATCAGTTATTCAGCAACACTGGATGTTTTCGGTGTGGGATCTTCCTAAATGATGGCAAGGTGGGCTCATAACTCCCACTGCTGCCACTCAGACAACACTTGGGGGTGAGAAAAAAAGCTTAAAGAGAGCCAAGAGATGAAATTTGGATGAACTCTGACACCTTGTGGACAATTAGAAGGTGATGGGTGAAGGGGAAGCTCTCCATGGCCTGGGCTCCCCCAGGGCCTTGGGCTCCTGCCTGGGCAGGGTTTGTCCCACCAGAGAGCCAAGCTGAGCTCTGGGATGGAGTGTGAGCCCTCAGCATCACCCTCGTGCTCCAGGGACAAATCCTGGACACAGCAGTTTGCCCTAAAACCTCTGGTCAGAGCCCAGTTTGAGTCAGCAGACCTTTACCCCATCACCCCAATTGTTCTTAGTGTCACATGAGACCTAAATCACAGAATATTCTGGGTTGGAAGGGACTAAATAAGGCCTGGCTGTATTTAAGGGCCTTGATAAGCAAATTGGCTGTTGTCACTCATTGGACTGAAAGCACACACTGGCCAGCATTTAATTAGATAATTAATTATAAAAGGGTCTTTAAAATACAACATTTTGCAGATGTACCTAATCCTGTGTGGTTTTAATGGCCGTCCACCAGCCTTGTCTGGAGGAGCAGCAGGCAGACCTGCCAGCTGTGATATCCAAGGAAAACCAGGCACATGAGGACCTGGAAAATGGTTTCTTGGCAAAGGGAGAGGTGACCTGAAGGGACAGAAGGTGCAGTGGGCAGTGCTTTTACCAGAGACAAGGCCATGGCCAGCTGGATAACAGCTGGGAAGGGATGAAACCTCTTGAGCAGCAGAAATTCACTGCTCTCCCAGGACATGGGATGTAACCACATCCACACTCTGAGGGGAGGAACACCCCCATGCTCAGCTCCAGTCCCTGTTCACTCCCTGTCCTGACAACCCCAGGATGGAGAGCCTCCATTGCTGCTTCTCAGGGGAGATAAATCCTTGAGCCAGATGAATTTTTCTTCTGTGTTTCTGTCACAGTTTGAGCCTCTTCCCTCCTCTCGGGGCTGTCGTGGCCTGGTGGCAGGAGCAAGGCTGAGGTGTCCTGGGATGGGGCTGCTGGGGAACACGGAGCAGAGCATCCTGTCCCAGAGATGAGGGGGATTGGGAGGGAGCTGGAGGGGACAAAAGCGGCTCTGAGGGGGTGGTGAAGCATCTTGGTGCAGGAAGGGGATGAGGAGAGAGCTTCCCAAAGGCAGCAATTCCCTGATGCTTGGAGCAGCTGCTGAAGTTGAGGATCCTGCAGGAGATAAACACACAGACCTTGCTTTTTGAAGGCTGTGGGGATGTGAAAGAGAAGCTGAGAAAGAAAAGCAAAAATCTGTTTGGGGAGCCTGCAGGAGCAGAGTTACCCTGCTCACTGCCCATGTCCCATATGGGACTTTGCCACGTTTTGGGGGCTGAATCCCAGCCCTTCCAGGGCAGCCTGGAGCAGTGTCTGGAGGAGCTGCCAAATGCAGCACCACAAGGATCAAGAGGCAGAAAACCCAGTTATTTGTGCTCTGTGTCACTGAGAGCTCTAAATTCAACTCTTCTGGTAGCGCCAAGGAAAAAGCTTTAGTAACAGAGTAGGAGTTACTAATTCCTACCTACAGAGACAGTTTTTCTGCCAAATGCCCTTTGCAGGAAATGAGTCAGAGGAGTGAATCAGTGTCTGCAGTGCCACATGAAGCTGATTTTCAGCTTTAACCGTTATATTCAACGTGAAAGGGAATCACTATAATAAGAATTATAGCCCTGGGAGGAAACCCTCAATAAACCCCAACTCCTCCTGCCTGTGTTGCCTTGCTGAGGACAAGTTACCAAACTTACTGATCCCAGTTACCAAAGCTGGCAAGAGAAAGCTGGCCCAACAGTTCAACACGTGGCATTTTGCTGATGGCCAAGAGGCAGAAATTGGCAGTACCTAAACAGTAAAATTATCTGATGGAAAAAAGAGTCAGACTGAGGCTGCCATGGTGATGGGAAATAGAAGTTGGTGGCGTGACCAGCTCTCTGTGTGTTCCATCAGCTTAAATACATTAACAGAACTCTTCAGGAGCACTGGCAGTGTTCACAGCAGTCACATTTTCCAAGCCCACTCCCTGCTACCCTTTTGCATGTGGTCTGTGCCCATAATGCCAGAGAAAATGGGTCCATGAGGTCTCTGAGAGGCTCAGGAGGTTTGTCACCCACATAATGCCCAACACAGCTGAACATATCCCTGGAAGTGCTCAAGACCAGGTTGGATGGGGCTTGGAGCAGCCTGGGACAGTGGAAGGTGTCCCTGTCCATGGCAGGGGTGGCACTGGATGGGCTTTAAGGTCCTTTCCAACCCAAATCATGATTCAGTGCTTGGCACCCACACTCTGAGGTTGGGCCATGATGGAGGCTGGGATATGCCCATCTTTTATCCGTGTGTTCCTGCCTTACTCCCAGAGACCAAACCACAGGAGACGTAGAGGAGACGGCCAAAGGATGGGCAGCTTCTCCTGCTGCTGATCGGTGTGGCACAGCTTCACTTGTGCTCCTGGGACTGACACACCAGGAATGGTGTGGGAACAGTGGGATCTCTTGACAGGGCAGCTCTGAACACGATTCCAGGATGTTTCATGCAGACAACATTCCCAAACCTCTGCTTTGTGCTGAACAGCCAAATGGGAAATGAAGATGTGAGCATTGACAACTCTTGCAGTGCCTTTGCCTTCACATCCCAGTTTTCTCTCCACAGGAATGATCCAGCCACCCTACACCAGCACAGCCTCATCCAGCAACCCAGCCATGACCCAGAGCAACCAGAGCTGCTCCCACCAGGACATCACCTTCAAGAGCAGCCTCTATGCCACCACCTACACCCTCATCTTCATCCCGGGGCTCCTGGCCAACGGTGCTGCCCTGTGGGTCCTGTGCAGGTTCCTCAGCAGGAAGAGCAAAGCCGTCATCTTCATGATCAACCTGGCTGTGGCTGACCTGGCCCACGTCCTCTCGCTGCCCCTGCGCATCTACTACTACATCAACCACACCTGGCCCTTTGGGGATGTCCTGTGCTTGCTGTGCTTCTACCTGAAGTACCTCAACATGTATGCCAGCATCTGCTTCCTCACCTGCATCAGCATCCAGCGCTACTTCTTCCTGTACCACCCCTTCCGAGCCAAGGGCTGGAAGCGCCGCTATGACGTGGCCATCAGCGCCCTGGTGTGGCTCGTGGTGGGGGCTGCCTGCGTGCCCTTCCCCATCATGAGGAGCCACGGGCTGGGTGCCAACACCACCAGCTGCTTTGCAGACCTGCAGGTGAAGCCGATCGACAGCAAGGTGGGCACGGTGCTGATGACGGGCACCGCCGAGCTCCTGGGATTTGTGGGGCCGCTGGTCATCATCTTGTTCTGCACCTGGAAAACAAGAGACTCCATCCGCGGCTTCACCGTCCCACAGGAGAGCAGTGGGGAGAGGAGGAAGGCCCTCAGGATGGTTTCCATGTGTGCCATTGTGTTCTGTGTGTGTTTTGCTCCCTACCACATCAACTTCTTCTTCTACATGTTGGTGAAGGAGAACGTCATCACCGACTGCTTCCTGAGCACCATCACGCTCTACACCCAGCCCTTCTGCCTGAGCCTCGCCAGCTTCGACTGCTGCTTGGATCCCATCATCTATTTCTTCATGACTTCTGAGTTCCAGGAGGAGATTTCCAGGCACAGCAGCATGGCCATCCGGAGCCGGCTCATGAGCAAGGAGAGTGCCTCATCGATGAAGGAATGACAAGAAAAAAACAGGGAAAAACCAAGGTACCTCATATGAAATCTGAGACTGGTCTGAGATACTCCATTACCAACTCTGTTGTGGAAGATCCTGCAGGTTTATCCAGGGGACTTTTGGGGCAGAGGAATTTTTTCAGTATATAGAAGATAAAATCCTAAGACTGGTGTGCTGGAATCTGGTGAGTGACCCACTTGGTGTGACTGTCCCCACCCTGTGCCATCCCCACTTGGCCTCTCTGGACTAGAAAATACACAGGAGGGAGTGAAAAACTGTTACTGGGAAATGGTGGAAAAATCCCAGGTTTTTCTTCTACTTCCTAGTTGCAGGCTCTATGATCAAGCCAGAGACAATCCCACATTCACACACTGACATCTGCTGAAGGATCTTCTCTGGGAAAACCACACAAGAACCTAAAACTGGCCAGTAGCAACCAAAGGACATTGTGGTTTGTGCAGCGGGGCTGTGGACAGGTGAAGGTGTGCAGGTGGTTTCCATGTGCTCCCGGGTTTGGTGCATCCCCCCGGTCACCAGTGACCCCTGCTCCCCCTTTCTGCCCTCACCCTCCTACTCTGCTCCTCCTTTCCCTCCTCACCTAGCTCTGTTTGCTCCCTCATTGCTGACACATCCCAGAATTTGCACCTGCAGCCGGTGCAAGACCCTCTGCAAGACGAATTCTCCTCAACCATCCAGAGAGTGGCACCTTCCCGTGCTCCAGGTGACTTTCTTCCCCTCCAAGCTGGCAAGGGGGACATGGGCAGGTGGCTTTTGCCTTTGGACCCCTTGGGGCATCCCATGGTGGTCCTGGGGTCAGTGCAGGTGGGTTTGATGGTGCTGGTGGTACCACTCGGGTTCTCACTCCCTTCTGTGTGTGGTCCAGAGGTACCTGAGATGAATCTGCCCCAAAAAAGCTCAGGTCGACCTGTTCAGTTGATGCATCTTTTAAAAAAGAGAGGAGTCCTTGCCAAGGTGATTTCACTGATAGACCAGAAGTTAAGTTCAGAAATTACTGTGATTTTTTTCCACCAGGTCCTGCCATGATCCTAATGTTTACATTTTTTGGTAGCTATGCAAAGCACTGACAAGGAAGAATTAATTTACCCCTTATTTTTAATTAGTTACAGCTCTTCAGCTGAGTCCATCCACTCTGTAAATTCAAGGATATCTCATGGTACCTGGGGATGGATTTGGCTGAACAGTCACCAATTTACTGCCCTTGGAAATCAGTATATTTTCAAAAGAATGTGAACAATTTGTACAGTCTTGCAACAGTTGCTACAAAACCAAAAGAAATACCAGAAACACTTGCCACGTGTATTTTAACTCCAACCACTCAATTCCACTGGGTTAAAATGTAACTCAGCCAAATATTTCCTGCATATTGTGCTTTCCCACTTCTCTGTTTTACAAAAAAATATAATAATAATTGAAATAATAATTAAAAAAAAAATTAAAAAAAAATTTAAAACAAGGAAAAAGCCAAGAATCAGGCTTTGAACAACCATTTCCCTCTAAAAGGCAACGACACTGATTAAACACAATAAGCTCTCATGGTTCTCCTCCCAGGTGTGAGAAGGTGATTTTGGGGTGAGTAGGATGCTCTGGAGTCGATGGAAATGTTCTCTCTGATGTCACTGACACAATAAATGTTTACACACTGCAAGGAGTCCCCTTCCAAAGGCATGGATGCTCATGGACTGAGTTGATCTCACAGAATTCAATTTTTTCAATTTTTTTTTCAGCAGTCTGTCATAAGCTACACTCTGTATAAAGTTGCCAGGGAAGGAGACTTCATTTCAGTGCTTGTTTTGAGGATTTTTATAGACCTTGCTCAGCCTCCACGTGAGCTGTTTCCTGTCCCTTCACTTTCTCACCCTTCTCTCTTGACCAGGTGAAAACAAGCTGAGGGCACTTACAGGAACTCTGTAGCTCGTTCTGTGGGTTTTACTTCCCAAGAACTGATGCTCAAAAAAAAAAAAAACCAAAAAAAAAAAAAA
>VWZS01005381.1:62831-123175 GCA_013397075.1 Rhabdornis inornatus | reverse complement strand
AAAAAACCCAACAAAAAAACCCCAATAAAGGCTGTTTTGCAAACTTCAGCTGAGTTTTGTACTTACCACTGGTACCTGGAAAAACTGCATGGGACCAGCTCCTCCTGGGGTCAGGGTTCAAGCGGAGGAGCACAACTTTTATTATTCTTAAACGGATTTGTTGCTTGTTTTCATTCTGAATAGTGGTTATTTATTTAATTTTTTAATCTACCATGCTTCTATTAGATTTAGAAGTATTTTGAGGGTGGGAAGGTGTCCTAGGTAGTGGAAGATGGACAAGGCATGGGAATATCTGCTCCAGCTGCTGAGTGTCCAGGAGTGACAGTGGCTCTCCTGCCCATAACCTTAGCATGGATTTGGTGTCTCCATCAGGAATAGCATTCTCCATCTCCATGATGGCACCCCCAAGCACCTCAGCTCCCCACATTTTCCTGCCTCACTCGCCCTCTGAACTCCCTTAGCTTCCCCAAAATGCTCCTCTTCCATACTGCAGCCCCAGCCTGTGAGGAAGGGTCACACACTCAACACTTTCAATCCTGTGGTGGATCCAGGGGATCAGATAACTCTGTCTGAAAGTCTCTTCTGGTGCAGGAGAAAGTGCCCTGGTTTTGGTTGAGGTGAACCTGGTTCAGCTGCCAGATGGGGTTAAACCACCAGAGAAAGTCAATCAGGATGGGCCAGCCTAGAGAGCAACAGCTCAGAGCAGAGAGACATCAGGGATAACTTGCACTTTTCTGAAAGTCCAAGACGATCCATTTGGCCTCCCCAAACCCACACATGAAATCCAAACCTTTTAGTTCAGACCTTCCAAAGCCTCAATGTGCATCTCAAGAGGAGAAAACAGGCATTGCAGGGAGGAGCAGAGTATCCCAGCTGCCTTCCCAGCTGGCTGGTGCTGGATCTGACCCAGGATCTGGGCTGCAGGGGCTGCTTTGCCTCACACAGCCAGAGGCACAACAAGCCTGGCTCAGGTTCCTGTAATTCACCTCACTTCCTGTGACCAAAAAACATGTTTATTATTTTGACAAGAGGAAATATAATTTCGTGATGTTGCTCCTGGATTATCTCTTGTGCTGGTCCTGCTGCTCAGACTCACGAGTAGAAAAAGACTTTTCCTCCTTCTTGGGCAGACACAAAAAAAGCTGTTTTGACAGAAATGCCACAGAAAGGCAGAATTGAACCAAATCAAGAGGTTTGGTACAGCTCTACAGGGATGTGAAAGATGGATCTGAAGGGCTCCTGGGGTTGGAGCATCTCACCCTGAAGGATGGAGATGTGGTGAGATCTCCAAGCCACCTGCACTGGCACAGTGCCCGTCCCCAAGGCACAGCCCTGGGCAAACACATTTCTTTTCCTTTAGAACATGAGCCATTCACCTTTTAGCAAAAGCAAATGTGCTTCTCTGCAGTGCTAGCCCATCATAACCAGGAGCAGATGTTTGGTACCTCCTCTCCTGCTGAAAGGGCCTCCCATGAATGAGAACAAACATATTTGGAAAAAACACCTGGGAGATTTAAAGCCTTTCTGCAGCTTCAGGTTCTGAGCTGCAGAATCTTGCAGTACCTCTTGCTTCCCTTAAATGAAATTACCAGCTCTGTGCCCAGAGAATGAACAAAATATGCTGGAAATGCAGGATAACAACTCCACAGTTCAAAAACATGAAAGCACTTCATCGCACTCAAAAGGTTTTGGGGATGACTAGTGTGATTTAACCAAAAATGTTGGGTTTGTGGATTAGACAAAGGCTTAGCCCAAAAAACAAGGGAGGCATTGACAATTATTTGCTGTGAAATAAATCAGGGCTTCCCAAAATGCTGTCCTTGCAGAGAGCTCTGTGTGACAGCGAGAGGGACGATGAGCTGGGGGCTCACCCAGCCCCACTCAGCTCCCTGCACAAGGGTGAAGCTGTTTTGTGTGAACAAACCTCCCCCTTCCCCTGCTTTTCATACATCCTTCAGGTGCATCCTGTCAGATATTCTCAATGCTGAGCACTTGAGAGATGCTGATCATCTGCATTTGGCCCCCTGCCCACAGGATACCAGGCTGCAGGAGAAGAGACCTTTATCTGGAGTCCTTGGATAAAGTCCCACAGTTATTAAAAAAGTTATTTAAAAAGTTTCTTTGTGTCTTCTGCCTTTGAAAGCAGAACATTGCCAAGTGTGAAAGGCACGTTAGCATTGTGGATGAGCCAGAGAAACAGAAGTGCTAAACAAAAACATGCCCAAGTTGAAAGAAGAATGGAGAGGTTGATCCGTGTGTGTTGAAGGATGAGGTTTGTCAATCCCTCAGCTTTTCATGGCCAGGAATGTTGTGATCTTCTGCAAAAGTTCTCCAAAAAAGCCAGTGAGCAGAGGAAGGGCTCAGCTTGGTTACAAATCCTCTCTTGGGTCTGACATCCACTGATCTCTCCTTCCCCAGCAGCACAGCTGGAAACAAACACCTAAAAATAGGGCTCAGGGATGGCTGGATACGCTGCTGCAGACACAGAAATAGGATGTCCCAGGCAGGATGTCCTGATAAAACAGCCCCTTCACTTTGGGATTAACCTCTGCCCTCTGCAGAGGGACAGGGCACAGTGCCAGCCTCCCTTCTGTGGTCTCTGAATGCTCCACAAACACACAAGCACTGCTCCTTCTTCCCAGGATCAGCACCAGCTGCTGGAAGAGATGCACAGGAGGAAAACTGGGAATGACAAACAGCTCTTGCATCTCCCCCCAAAAAAAAATAATTCTCCTTTGAGATGAAAACCATGGGGATTTAGGGTGCCCAGACAAGCTGGGAGTGCCCCATCCTTGTAAATGTCCAAGGCTGGACAGGGCTTGGAACAACCTGGGATAGAGGGAGGTGTCCCTGCCCATGACAGGAGTGTTGGAATCAGAGGGTCTTTAAGGTCCGCAGTCCAAATCACTCTCAGATTCCCTGATTTGTCGGCACAAGGAGACCTGGCAGCTGAGTGGGTGGTAGAGCTCTGGTGCACTCTTGATCCCAGCCCTGAGCTGGTAACTAAAGTTTGTAAAATCTTCCTCCTTTCATTTCTCTTTCACAGTCCTGTTCCCATTAATTTTGTGAGGTTGCAGAATCATTTACGGAAAAAAAAAAGCATAAGAATATTTCTATTTTTACATTACCTCCAGGAAGGGAAAGTTGCCAGCAGCCAAATTATCTGTACAAGCCTTGGGCCGTGATCTGTGGCTCTGGATATCAGGTAAAACTGCTCAGCTGGAAAAGAGGCAGCTCAGAAGCCACACCATGAAGTTCCACCACTTCTTCAGCCATGCAGAAAGGAGGTCATGCTCAGCAGGCAGGAAAACAGCTAAAAACTCTCTATATGTGCATATATCTAGGAAGAGAACTAAAGGAGGAAGGGAGTTAAAGGAATTAAAGAAGAAGATTGGGAATTATGCACATTATGGGTTTTTTAAACAACAGTATTTTGGGAAAATCTCCACCTTAAACCATCACGTCATTTCAGGAATAAAGTCCAAACCCTCCAGCTTTAGCCTTGATAGTCTGAGGCTAACCAAGCTTCCAAGAAAATGAGGGAAAATTACTCCCTTCCAGTAACTTACACTGGCAGAGCGCTCGGTTTTCCTTCAGCGAGCACTCATTGGGAGGTTGCTCCTGTATTTTACAGCTCTTCCCAGGCAAAGTGAGCGTGGAGAGGAGCAGGAGCAGCCGGAGGGAAGGGCAGCGTCCCCTCCCACAAACTCTGTGCCCAGAGGGGACAGAAATCCGTGGTGTCCATCCCAAGGCACCAAAGGACGTCATCGCCATCCCAGCGGCTTTAAACGTCATTAACTGCTCACGTTTGGTGTGGAGAAGAGAAACAAAATACAGGATTTCCTGTTCTGCAGCCACCGGACCGGGCTGCAGATGCCGGCAGGATTCCAGCGCTCCGAAAACATGTGGAAGTCAAAGCAGGAGGCGCTGGGATCGCTGAGAAAATCAGTGGGAAATAAAAGCAGGACGCTGGCTGCTCCTGCTGCCTAGCACGGCTATGACCCCCCCCGAGCATGGGAAGCACAGGAAGGTGAGTGGCATTTCTGCTCTTTTCTTCAGGAGACAGAAACTGGCGCAGTTTTAGCAACTTTATCGCTTCTTTGCAGTTCTTCAAGAGATGGTATCGGGCAGGAGCTGGTGCAACATCCTCAGCCGCTTCTGTTGTGGTCACAAATTTGTCTCCGAGGGTGGGTGAGGCGAGCCGGTGCCTGTGGTGTGAGGGAGGACATGGGGAGAGGCTGTTTTAGCCCAAAAACTCTATTTTGTCCTTACTGACAGAAGCAGCCGTAAGCGACCAGCTTTATTTACGCATTTCCTATTAGTGCCCAGATTAAACAAACAAAATTATTGCTTACAACCCCAGTGCCAGAAAACTCCACTGCTTAAACCAAGATCTCATTTCAAGCCATAAGTGGATCTATTATTTTTTAATGTTTTTTTTTTCCCAAGCCTGCTCTTCCCTCCATCATCCCAGCGCCGGAGGAAGGGAGCTCTGTCCCCATCCCCCGGCTCGGAGGGTTCTCCCCAGCTATGCCTGGAGTTCAGCTTTAGCCTGGGTTACCCAAGCAGCCCATGGAAAAGATGAGGGCGAGTTTGCCAATGGATCGGGAGCAGCAAATGCAGGAACACCCCGGTGGCGTGGGGCTGGGTGGGGCACGGGCTGATTCACAGGAGCCGGGCGGTTTCCAGCACTGACAGCAACATTCGCCTCCAGGAGCACTCCAAAAATCAACCCCGGGTGCTCCAAGAGCTGCCTTGGCCTCCTAATTAATTGCAGAGTTATTTGATGTTTAATGAATGGCGGGGCTGCATCCACAGTCGGTGCTCTGACTCCTCGGGCACTGATATTGGGCTCCCTTCTAGAATTTCAGCTGATTAAAACTCAGCTTTGCTAAAAAAAACACTCCCTGCTTCTGCCTATGTTTAAATCCACGCATGGATGAAATAGGAAAATAATCAACGAATGGCAGGAATATTTTATAGAAGATTTATAAAGGCACTGAACAAAACTGCAGACAGAGCCCACAGCAGCATCTCTGTCCTGACACACCAGCAAAGCAGGGGGAAGCTGGAGGGACATGGGGCAAAGGGGAAACTGGAAAACAATAAAAAATTCACAACTTCCCAGGAATTGTTGTCGTGAACAAGCCTGGCCTGACCCCAGCCCAGGGTGGGGATCTCTGCTGCTTTCCTGCCAGTGCCACCCAAAGCTGTGTCAGGACCAGGAGTGGCACCCAGGAACAGGCACTGCTGTGCTCCCAGGGAAAGTCAAAACCATGGAAAAAACCAGCAGGGAGGCTCTCCATGGAAGAGGTGTAGGGTTTGGGGACCTTCTGTGACCCTTTCCATGAGCCCACACCGGGTGCCACCTCTGTCACTGGACAGCTGTGACAGGAGGGGGGAACAGCTGCATTCCCCATGCTCCCTGGCAGTTTTCCCACTCTATTTTCTGCAGGGATGTGAAGACAAGTCCTGCCACCCCTTTCGCCGGGTTAAACAGGCTGAGTGCAAAGGGCACAAGTCCCTCATGGATTTTTGGGCAGGTGAGGAGCACAGGGATCCTGCAGAGACCGAGGAGCTGTTTCCCAGTATTCCCTCAACACAGATGTTCTCTCTCCCCTGCCTTTCCCAACTCGGTGGAGCAATCCCAAACCTCTGGCACAGTCGGCAACCGAGAGGTGCCCTCACTCAGCAGCCCCAGTTCCGCTGGAAAAACAAGGAAAAGCAAGAAGGCAGATTGGGAAAGGCTCAGCTTGAAAAGCAGGGTGTGAGCACAGACCCTGCTCACATCAGAGGTGAGGGTGGGGGGCAGCCAGCCAAGGGGTGGGGCTGTATTTTAGATATTTATCTGCACATAAAAATAGAAAATATCTAAAATGATTATTTCCTCCTGAATCTGAAAACATGGTAATGCCACCAAAGGAGCTGCCCAGGTGAGGAGGAGACTTCATCCTGTACCTTGAAGCATTGGGATGGATTCACTCCTGGAAATCCATCCCTGTGACAAACACCAGGCTCTGGGAAACAGCACTGTGGCTGCTTCTTAATTAATGATTGCTGATGACAGGCTGGGTGACAGTGGCAGGAGGTGCTGAGGGCTCTGCCAGCCCCAGCTCCAGGCAGGGAAGGGCAGGGCAGGCTGCTCACCTCTCACAGGCTCCATTTCCAAGGGGAAAATCCCACTGTTTGTTACAGACAATGCTGCAGCCCCCAGGTTTGTGTCCTGCTGCTGCCAAATCCCCTCTTCCCAAAGGAACAGATTCCTTCCCATGGGATCTGCTCATGAATGGCAAAATCCATCACCTCTCCAGAGAGCAGCAGGAGCACCTGAACTCCCCATGACCCGCTAATAAATCCCCTCAGCACTGAGTGAGCTGGGATGGGTAAATGGAGGAGAAGAATTTCTACTCTAACTAGAAGGGAGTTGCATTTATCTCCCTGCATGTTCTGAGCAGTTGCTGAAGGATAATTCTGCTGCTGAGGGATAATTCCTGCTGCTCCAGCACGATGCCTGCACAATGTGCCGGGAGTGCCGGAATTGAGTTAGCAGGACCAGCAGAGCAACTGGCGTGTGTTTGGCCAGTTATTAACTTATAAATCCAGCCTTAACTCTGGAGCCAGAGCTGATGGATCTGTCTGCAGCTCTCCCCTGGCCTCTGCTGCCTGGGGATGTTAATTATTGCCTTTGCTGCTGATTCACATCAGATCCCTGCATGGATCTGCAAAGACAGCGCCTAAATCTATTTCAAATCCCTATTTATTTACAGTCCAGCTGAAAGTGCTTGTAGATGTAGAACACCAATTTGACAGAGTGTGATGGAAAACTTGATGAAATAAAAGTGGCCCTGGGAAGCCCAGGGAGCTGCAGAAGCTGTCTGGCAATCAAGAGATGGATGTTACAGAGCTCAGGGCATTCACTGTAACTGGGGCATCTCATGAGAGTCTGCAGAGCACCTCTGCAAGGAGAGGGTGGAGGATGCCTGGAATCACTCCCTGGGAGTGGGTCACCCTTCCCATCACACACATTGACTCACACACAACTGATTCTTCTGCCCTAAAGCACACATACTCCGTGGAGAGATTTTGGCTTTAAAGCATCTTTTTACCCATTCCAGAACCCCTCCCCCTTCTGTGACCGCCCCATGAGTGAGCAGACCTGGCCAGGATGGAGAGCAACGTGTCCTCTGGGAACTGTTCTGATCCCCAGATGTCCTTTCAGTCCACCCTCTATGCCACCACCTACACCCTCATCTTTATCCCGGGGCTCCTGGCCAACAGTGCTGCCCTGTGGGTCCTGTGCAGGTTCCTCAGCAGGAAGAGCAAAGCCGTCATCTTCATGATCAACCTGGCTGTGGCTGACCTGGCCCACGTCCTCTCGCTGCCCCTGAGGACCTACTACTACATCAACCACACCTGGCCCTTTGGGAGCTTCCTGTGCCAGGTGTGCTTCTACCTGAAGTACCTCAACATGTACGCCAGCATCTGCTTCCTCACCTGCATCAGCATCCAGCGGTACCTGTTCCTGCTGCACCCCTTCCGAGCCAAGGGCTGGAAGCGCCGCTATGACGTGGCCATCAGCGCCCTGGTGTGGCTCTTGGTGGGGGCTGCCTGCCTGCCCCTCATCATCGTCAGGAGCCCAGCCCTGTCCAACTCCATCAACAGCTGCTTCTCGGACCTGGGTGTGAAGCAGCTCAGCCCAGGGGCCGCCATCGCGCTGGTGACGGTGGCCGAGCTGTTTGGCTTCGTCATCCCCTTTGGCACCATCGCCTGGTGCACGTGGAGGATGTGGCACTCCCTGCGGGATGGCCCCACGGCGCTGCAGGACGCTGGTGAGAAGAGGAAGGCGCTGAGGATGGTCCTCATGTGCGCCGCCGTCTTCTTCATCTGCTTCACCCCCTACCACATCAACTTCCCCTTCTTCATGATGGTGATCGAGAGCGTCATCCGGGACTGCGCCGTGCACCGGAGCACGCTGCGCTTCCACCCCATCTCCCTGTGCCTGGCCAGCCTCAACTGCTGCCTGGACCCCGTCCTCTATTACTTCATGACCTCGGAGTTCCAGGCGCAGCTGCTGCGCCACGGCTGCGTGGCGCTGAGAGCGCGGCTCCCGCCCCGCCGGGGCAGCGCCTCGGCCACCGACACTGCCCACGACATCCGCGTCAGGAAGAGGAATCTCCCTCGCTTCAAGTTCTGGTCTCTTCCCAAGTTCTTCGGGCAAATAAACAGCATGGACATCCCCACTGTGCCACCCGATGAGCTGCTGCTGGAGTCCATCTCCTGAGCATCAGCCAGCCCTGTCCGTGCAGGGGCTGCTCAGAGCTGCAGTGAGGACTGCTCTGCTCTGCAAATCCCTCTGGAATTGTCCTTGTGTGCCGCAGATGCCAGCACCTGGTCCATAAGGATGTTGTGATGCCAAAAGATTTGCTGGTTGTGTTGTCGCTGCTGGGGACTGTTGTCTTCCATCCCCTCAAAAGTCATTGTTGATGCCAAAGTTTCCCCTGTGCTGAACTGCAGTGGGTTCAGGTGCCTCATTTCAGGTGTTTCAGTGCTTCTGCATATTTGTCATTTTTGGGAATCCCTCTGAACCCCGAGCTGTGAGTCAGCAGCTCAGCCTTGGCACAGCTCTGGGGATTTCAGCCCGGATGCTCACACAGGGCTCTGCATCAGGACTGTCCCTAGAATCATTTACGGATGAACCTTTTCCACTACAAAAATGCATCACCCGGGTCAAATCCAGCCTAATCTGGACTGCGAGACTATAACCAAGCAAAGAGTATCAACCTGTATCACATCAGTGTTATAAGGGAGGGTTCTAACAAACTGGGCTCAGCTCACCTGCTGGAAAAGGCACCCAGGGCTGAGCCAAAGGATCCACCTGGCTCCTGGGAGCTGCAGCTGCTCAGCTGATCATGGGGAATCAATATTTGAATGACAAATTGTGGTAGCTATGCCACAAAGAGGGAGATGTGCCACCTCCCAGGGCACATGAACTCACAGGGCTCTGGTGTGAGCTGCAAAAACAGGGACTTGTCATTGGTGTCTCTTGTGTTGTTATTTGGAGTCTTGTGTTATTTGTCGTGTTGCTGACGCGTGTGGTTGCACATGAAGATGTTATCCAAACCTTCAGTTTGCTTTGAACACCGAAAACCATCCCAACCCCCACTGGGTACTGAGAAAATTTACAGAACTGAGTCCAGTACACCCTGAAAGCTTCAAACTCCGAGAAAATAAAACGATCCCAATGTGTATTCGAGCTTCAGGTGTATTATTTTAGGTGCTTGGAAATTTTCTCATTATGCCCTACATCTGCTTTCAGAGCAGTGACACAATTTGGAAGATACTCCCCAGTCTGGAGTTCAGAGAAGCCTCAAAGAGTGGCCAGTGCAGGGGTTCTGAGGTCTCCTCCTTCCCAAAAACCCTCAGGGAATTTTTTAAGTAAACGTAGGCAGAAAGGGATTGATCAAAAACAGCTTTTCCCATGATTGGATGCACATTCCCACCCCGTGCAGCGTTTCTGGGAAGCACAGAATGGGTGCTGAGCCTGGATGGGGGAGACCAGATGGGAGACCCAGACAAACTGGAGGAATTTGCTTTAGTACTTAAAGTGTGCCAGGCAGAAAACCCCGGGAGCAGGCAGAAAAGCCACTGCCCTGGGGCTCATTCTGTCCCAAATCTCCTCCTCCTCTCACAAAAAATATAAATAACAAATGGCCATGTTTTCCTTGTTTGCTTGGGGGGGGAAAAAAAGAGCTTTCAGGGCTGGAAAAATGCTGTTTCAGATGGCCCAAACCCAGCAGAGTGTGGAGGCAAAACAGGAAACCCAAAAAACCTCACTGATGCTGGGACTGGCTCTGGGCAGCTCCTTCAGACAGGACAAGCCACACCAGCAGGATCTTCACCAGGACTGTGCCTTTTCCAGGGTGTTTTGGGAATGGCACAACCCTGAGAAGCTGGGCTGGACATCCAGGTGAATGACCACAGACAGGTCATTCATAAACCCCCCTGAGTAACAGCAAATCCTGGACTGTGGCTCCAATTTTACAGCCAGCACCAGCTCCAGGTTTCCCAGGAGCTCTGGTTCCCACTGGGACGTTGCCAGTTTGTTTTCAGATTGCTTTTCTGACATTTCTGCAACACAGCTTGCCCCTTCCAAACAGGGAACAGGAAAGAGCAAACCCAAAACTCTCACTGGTGTCACGTGGAGACTCAACAGCAAACCCTCCCTACAGCAGAAAAGTCCCTCAGCAAACGGGTAGCAGAGAGGATTCTGCTGGGTTTTCTGTAAATCAGTCCCTGAAGAAACATCCTTTGCCACTGGTGCTTCCTGCTCTTCTAATGCCTGCCAGCCTCCTGTTTTATCAGTAGGATCATCATGGAATGGTTTGGTTTGGGAGGGACCTGAAAGCTCATCCCACCCCTGCCATGGGCAGGGACACCTTCCACTATCCCAGTTTGCTTCAAGCCCCATCCAACCTGGCCTTGGACACTTCCAAGGATCCAGGGGCAGCCACAGCTTCTCTGGGCAACCAGAGAAGGGCCTCACCACCCTCACAGGGAACAATTTTTTCCCCAGATCCCATCTAAACCTACACTTACATATCCCTAAAATTATGTCGTACTTGGGAGTATCCAAGCTGTCCCTTGCATGACACTTTTTAGGGCCCCACAGGGAGGGAGGGGAGCTGCTTTTCTCCTTGCTAAAAATACCTTTATCCTCCCTCCATGACCACATGCTCCCAGTCCAGCCCCAAAGTGACTTTGCCTCTGGAAAACCATTCAGCCTCTGTGGAGCCCTCACAATCCAGCCTCTCCTGATTTTTGGCACCACTGCTGGCAAGGGGCAGCTTCTCCACCCACCCACCTCGTGCTGGAGAGGGGAAGTGCTGTCCCTGGCAAGGGAACAAACACCAACAACTCCAACCCTGAGCACAACTCCAACACACTGGAAACAAATTTTGCTGCTTCAAACCCAGCCGAGCCAGGGAGTGGTTTTCCAAGCCAAGGAGCCTTTTTCCAGACAGCCATGATTTCATCAGACCTCAATCCAATTTTTTGATTCATGTGCTCAGCCAGAAACACCCTGCAAAGCCCAAGTTTGGGGTGTGGTGGGACAGCACGGTGTGACAGCCCCAGGTGTGTCCATCACCCTTCCCATGCTCCAGGGTCCTGCTCAGGGCACAGGGGAGAGGATTTGGGAATTCTGTGTGGATGCCACGGCAGTGTTCAGCACTGGGAGGGTGCTCAGCATTCCAAGGATCAGCCAAAGCCTCATCCCTGCACAGCCAGCACATCCTTCCCTGCAGACACTGCCACGGCATCGCCCAGCCCTGCTCCTTTTGCAGGGGTTTTTTGGTTTTTACAGAGAATTCCCAGCTGCAGGCACACAGAGCAGGGAAATCCAGCAGTTCTTAGCCCTCAGCCTGGTGTCAGCAGCACGGCTGCATCCCTGGCTCCACGTGAGCCCTGCTGATGCTGGGAACTGCATCCATGGACCTCTGTCTGCTCCCCATTTCCAGACGTGCTTCTCTCCCCTGGGACAGCCCCAGCCGTGTGCAGAGCAGACAGACAACGTCTTCCCAGGAATTATTTCTATTAAAGACAGGCAGTGCAGATCAGAAAGACCTCAGCTGGCTCTCTCTGAGGAGCTCCTACAAGGTCATGCAGCACAAGCTTAGATAAACTGAGAACTTCCAACTCTAATAAGATACAAATGGAAGTAAAGAAAAAAATATATAATCAATACAAGAGAAAAGTACAATTTTAAAATTTTACTTTATACTCTAAAATAATTGCTTTGTGATTTGGTGCCCAACTCCAAGATATCCTGATTTTTGGTGGCCTCAATAACAGCAGGATTGGAAGGTCCAGCCAGGGTTTTCCCTGGGGACAGCAGAACTCAGAGCCTGGCACTTGTCTGCTGGTAAAGGCACCCTCAATTCCCACCCCAAACACCAGGAATGCTCCTGGAGTAATGGGAAATGGGATGGATGCCACTGGCAATGCACACAGAGCATGGTGCCAAGAAAACAGGATTTAGGGGTGCTCTGCAAGGTGGTTTTGAAGCAAAACCTCCCTCAGTACCCTACATCCACTCCCTGCCCCAAGCTCAGGCTCTGCCTTCCCATGACCAGGCTGACTGCTGTGGAAATGTGCAAAACAGAGAATCCACCACGTGCTGCAGTGGGAAAAGCAAAGGACCCCATCCCCAAGCCCAGGTGCTGCTCAGCCATAAGGGACTGGTGATTCCTGGCACTGGCCTCAATTTTATTGTCCATTAAAATCACCTCCAAACCATCCCTCAGTCCTTGTGGGAGGCAGGGAGGTGCCAGAGCCACACAGGGAAATGCTGTGGTGGAGCAGGGGCAGAGCCTGAGGACCCCTGGGTGGGGTCACATCGCACGATTTTGGGGAGAGGAAATAAATGAGAGCATGGCAGAAATAGCTGGTAGGAGGTGCTGGGGAAGTTTCACATCCCAGATCCTGCTGAAGTTAAGGAAGCATCCCAGGAGTGACGTGAGCAGAGACAGCATCCTCTGCTGAGGGCTCAGTGAGAGCACAGCACCAAGGAGCCCCTGTCAGCACCAAACCCCAACCCCACTGCTGCCAGCCCAAAACCATCAGCCCAAAACCCAGCCCTGCCACAGGAACAACCGCAGAGAAGATCCCACAGATCTGGCTCCCACATTAATTAAAGAACATCAAGCCATCAGCAGCTGCAGAATAAAACTGGAAGCTTTGACCAGCAGGAGCATCAGCTGCTGGAACAGGCACACAGCTGCATTTTTGGGAGATGTGGTCCACAGAGCCTTAGACAGGGGCTGGGCCACCACTGGGTGACAAACCCTGTGCCCTGCAAGGCTGTAAGAGCCATTAATCTCCTGTAAATCATCATGAAAAGGAGCGTGGAGAACTACAAACCCTAAGTTGGAGTTGTGATATGAATAAATCGATACTTTAAAGGAGCAGGTGTAATAAAGTATTTATATGTATGCTGTTCTTCTGGGAAGATGTGTAAGAAAAATGAATAAATGCAAATTACAAAGTTGCAAATCTCTGCAGAACTTCTCTGGAAATGGTTAGCAAAGTCACTTTTTTCAAATGAACCAACTGAATCGTTGCTCCCTTAACAAGAATTCTTATTGACGTTCCTTGAGCTGGAGTCCTCCGCTGGATAAGCAGGGAAATGTTGCTTTTCAAACTCAAAGCGCAGCCAGCTCTGCCCTCTGCCGATGGTCGGGGGCCACGACGGGCCAGGAGTGTGGCCGTAGGTGACACAACTTGATGGCACGTCTGGAAAAGAAGAGCCCTTGGCTCTCGCCCTGTTTGCTCCATGAGATCTGTGGGAATCCCCTGAACGAGATAAAAATGACTGCGGAGAACTCGCTGCTTTTGGGGAGCCCAAATCTGCCCACGATCAGCTTCGGGGGGGGACGGGACCCTAAAGCCCCCAAATCACTTGGGAGCAGGGATTGCAAAAATCCAGGGGGTTTTGCAGGGGGTGCAAAAATCCAGGTGAGAGGGAAGGGAAAGAATTGATGAATCCTCTCATTGCCTCCGCACTTGTCACAGGGGGACTGTCCCCAGGAGCTGAGGGGTCCCAGCCCCACCCCTGGCAGCAGGAACAGCTCCTGGGGCGACACCAACGCGACAGCATCGAAACACCCCGAGACCCCCAGCACCCCCACAAACATCTTGAAAAGCACGGAAAGAGAAGGAGAGCGGGCGATTCCAGGCGGGAGGCAGGGCAGGGACACCCCAGAGCGGTGCTGGGGCCCCGCCGTGCCCGTCCCGCTCCGCAGGGCGCAGCCGCTCCCCGGCACTTGCGCTTTTGCTTTGCTCAGCGAGGGAGGGACGAGCCCTGGGGACCTCTGCAGACACACCGGGACTGCCTCGGGACCAGCAAAGGTAGGGCTGGAATTCCTCCGTCCCGGTTACCTTCGGGTCGGGCTGGGCGGGTTCCGCTGGGTTCTTTTGGATTTTTGGGGAGGTTGATTTGGTGCTGCTCAGCCCCGGAGTGGTGAGAGGGGATGGGACAGCCCAGGGACAGCCAGGGGGTCCTGCCTTCACCACGGGCCTGGAAACTCCCAGTGGAATTAGTAGAAGGGAGGAGATGCAGAGTAAGCCCAGCTCTAGGTGAGGAGGTAATAATTCATTTATTGAAGAGCTCCTGTGTGTGCCCATGGGATGCTCTGAGCATCCGAGTGAGAGGAGGGGGAGGCTGAAGCTAAAAACACCCAGCCTTGAAGTTTCAAGCCGTGTTTTCTGCTGTCATTGAGTGAGCAATGATCAAAATGATTAAAGATCAATCCCAACTCCAGGGATTCTCAGCCTCTGCAAACCCAGCCCTACCTGGGATGGGACTCATCTGTAAGGGGCCTTTGAGGCCACACAGCCTCACCCCCCCACAGGGATAACTGACCCAATTCCCACTGCTCCACATTTTCCTCGGGTTTGTCTCTCTCTATTTGTCCCATGAATTTTCCTAAATGTTCCTCACAAGTGGTGCCACACTGATTTTCCATGGGCCAATTTCCATTTGACTGCAAGAACCAGGGAGGAGGAGAACAGGGTTACCACAGCACAGGGACATGGCTGTGCATCCCTGGGGGCCGTGACTGATGGTTTGGGGGGATAACTCACAACTTTGGTGCCAGAAACATCTCTCAGGGACATCAGGGTGTGCCAGGAAGGGAGAAGGAGGGTAGGGGATTAGGATGACACACAACACTGCTGCTCCGGGTTATTTTCCCTTCTTAACCAGGATAAATATTAACAAAGGAGGACAAGAGCTTTTGCAAAGGATTAAAAGGCAAAATCAGAGTATTTCACATGGCATTAAACCAGAGCATTCATTTTTTTCCCTTCATATTGACATGTAGTTAGCACAGCAAGGGGCAACATTGCTCTGATGGAGAAAGAGATAAATCCCAAATATCTACCAGGAAACTACTTCAAGGCAGAGAAGCCTCTTCTTCTGTCATTTGTTAAAAGAACAAAAAAACAACCCCGTATTACATTCAGTTTCTGGTTTTAACAGTCCTATTTTCAGCTAATACCTCATAAATTCTACTTCCTGCCAAAGCAGGACAGCAGCATTTCTGGTGAGCCAGAGAACAAAGTGGGCACTGGGAGAAGCCCAGGCCACCCCTGGGCCAGCTCTGCCCTCCCCACAGGGCCCCTTTGGAGAGACAGAGCCACCCTCACCCTGCCTTCACTCGCACAGGAAACTGAATTTCCATTTGATGTTTCCCCTGTGCATGTTCTGCTTTTATTTTAGGTTGTGAAGGAGAAGAAGGAAAAACACAAGAGAGGTGCCAGGCACAGCCCAGCCCAGCTCCCCCAGAAGGGTAAGTGAGCAGGGGATGCCAGGGGGATGCTGCTGTGCCCCTGTCACCCCTGGCACAGGTTTTATGTGTTCTTAAAACACATCCCCACGCTGAACAGGAGGGGACTGAGCACCCCCAGCTCACCTGGGCCAGCAGCAAGAGCAGGAGGTGCAGGATCCATCCATCACCTGGCTCCAGGGAGGAGCAGGAGCCATTGGCAGATCTGAGAGGTTCCAGCACGAGGCAGCAGCAAGGACAGCACCCAAAAATTGAGCCCAGCCAGGAGCTGCTCTCAAATTCTCTTCCCCCCACCCAGCTGGGTTTAGGAGCTGCTGTTGGTTAAACCCCCAGGATTTGGACACCTCTAAGCAGCCTCAGGTGAGGAGCCTGAGCTCTGCCGAGGGTGCTGAGCTGTGCTGAGGCTGGGGGAGCAGCTCCTTACCCTGCTCACGGGTGGGCTCTGCCCCCCAGCCCCTGCAGGTGTTCTCATGGAGCAGTGGATACCTGGCTGTCCTCCAGCACAGGGAAAATTCTTTATCCAGGATGTACCCAGCTCTAACAAGCTGATTTTAGGCTGCCTGCAACTCTTAGCTGCTGCTCTGACTCATTAGGCACAAATCTTCATTCAGTGCCCCAGTGTAGCTGATTTGGGGGGTACCCATGGAAAAATCAGGGAGAAAAGCTGTTCAGGGGGAGAGGGAGGCTGTGCCTGTGGAGAGTCTCTCACCCACCCCCTCACAGTGAGGGGGAAGCAAGCACAGAGCATGCAAACCCAAATTTCCTCTTTCTGGAGATTTTTTTAGCATCCTGCTGGTTTTTTACACAGCACATGGGGCTGAACTCTGTGATGTTGCTGCTTGGGATTTCCGAAGGGCTGTTTCTCACATTGCTGAGTTTTTACAGCCCCTCCCCAGCTCTGAGGGTGTCTCTGGGTGCTCTGGCTGAGCCCTCTCACTGCTCCCCACCTTCAGCTGGAGCTCAGGGACCCCTCATGCCACAGGGAGAGGTAGAAAATGCTCCAAGCACCCCCTTGCCCCAGGGCCAGGCTGGAGGAAACAGGGAATGGAGCTCCAGGAAAGTTGCTGTGTGATGGGGATGGGGAAAGGCAGGAGCTGGGGGCAGCAGGAAAAATAAGATGTGCACGTGTGGAAGGACTGGAGGTGCACTTTATCCTTCCCTCTGTGTGTCCCATGGCCCAGAGATGGAGTTAAGGTGGGTTTTCCCACCTGGGAATGCAGCCAGAGGAAAAGGAGCATGATTGAGTCTTCCTGAGTGGGTGACAGGAGCCCCTGCCAACAGGAGAGGAGAGACAAGCGAGTTTAAATGGATAAGAAAAATTGTTAAAATAAAAATATTATAATTGTCACTTCTGAAGCATAACAGGATCATTTCACAAGCCATTTTACTCCACTGCTTGAGTTAGCTGCTCTCTTTTTAGAAGAAAGGAAGACATTTCAGTCTCCTTAGTGAGAGAAAATACTAAAATAGACATGTTTCCTTTTGTGGCAGATTTTCTGTTTCCGTGCAAAACTACTTCAAAGTTTCTGTTCCATCACACCAGCAAGTGTTGAACATCATTAATAAGTGTCCACATTTTGTACCTAAGCACTGGAAACAAACCAGGAGGAACTGCAGCAGATGTCATTTTACCTTTAAAATTTAATTTAAAAGACGACTGAAATTAAAAGATTTTAAATTAAGTAAATGTGCCTTTGGCGCCTGGGTTGGTACCTACAAACTTCTCCCACTTAGACCTGCAGGATAATTCTTCCTGTGGAAGCCAAAGGCAAACCTGAGAGGGTTTGGGCAGAAATCCAAATTTCCTCTAGATTTATCAGATCTGGCAGAGGTTTTTGTGCCTGATACATTCAGATAACATCACCTGTTTGGCCTAAAATTTAAAATAAAATCCACCTCCAGCCTCCTTAGTACCAGTTCTGGTATTACCAACAGCCCCAGATGTGCACAGTGGGTAAGGACAGGCTCAGAAAAAGCAGCTGTGAGAAAGGCAAGTTGGACCAAATGCAGGTAGTTCTGCAAAGGATGGTTTATGTCCAATTTTTAAAAGCGAAATTTAAAAGTTGACCCTGGTTTGCTGGAAGCCACTGACCTGGGACTTCACCCCATGACACAGCAGCAGCGTCTGCACTAGGGGAAAGGTTTGTGTGCACATGGGTTACAGGAGGAGCAGATTTCCTTCTGTCACCTGCAGCTGGGGAGGGTGGGAATGTTCTGAGGGCTCTCCTGGGAAGCCAGGGGAGTGTTCCCCTCAGGAGTTTTTGGGAGGTGAGAGTATTCCCAGGGAGGGAGGCAGGTCTGGAGCATCTCAGGATTGACCACGTGCTGGGACACAGGAAGAGCAACATCCCCAGGTTTGCAGCAGAAAATGAACGTAATTCCTATTTATTCCTTGGAGGTTCTGCACCTCCACGGCACAGGGCGTGGTGCCTGCTGGGCAGCAGAGGAGCTGATCACCAGCAAAGCCACTCAGGTTTCTGCTGGAGAGATGCTCCAGCTCTTTCCAGCTCTCCTGGAACTCCTGCTCTGTTCTTCCCCTGTCTCCCAACAATTCTCCAACTGCACCTTTGTGTCTTCCAGCTGTGGGGCCACGTCAGCTGCTGAACCCCTGTGTTGAGAGAAGAGGCTGAAATGCCACCCAAAAGGTGACAGGGACACAGCTCTGGTGAGGAATTGTCCCCTTGGGCACACAGCGATGCTTTTCCAGGTGTGGATCCCTCCTGCCCATCCTGCAGGTGACCCCAGCGAGCTCTGACCAAGACCATGAGCAGGGCAGGAAGGCAGGACTGGAATTAACCCTCTCCATGCCAAAACCCCCCATGATGAGCTGGTGACTGGAGCTTCCCACACAGATTCCAAGGCTGGACGGTTCCCTTTGGATGCTGAGGCCACCCTGGCTGCAGGACAGGCAGGATGGATGAGTTATGATGCCAGGGCTGAGCACAGAACTGGAGCACAACCATGAACAACAGCTCCTACTGCAATGAGACAGACCTCAAACCCTACTATGCTGTCACCTACACGGTGATCCTGATCCCTGGGCTCATTGGGAACACCCTGGCCTTGTGGGTCTTCTATGGCTACATGAGAGAGACTAAAAGGGCCGTGATATTTATGATCAATTTAGCCATTGCTGACTTGTCACAGGTGCTGTCCTTGCCCCTGAGGATTTTTTACTACCTGACAGGCACGTGGGAGTTCGGAGGAGGTCTCTGCATGCTCTGCTTCTACCTGAAGTATGTCAATATGTATGCCAGCATCTACTTCTTGGTGTGCATCAGCGTGAGGAGGTACCTGTTCCTCATGCACCCCTTCAAATTCAGTGACTGCAGGCGTGTCTGTGATGTCTACATCAGCATTGTGGGCTGGGTCGTGGTCTGTGTGGGCTGCCTGCCTTTCCCACTCCTCAGGATGCAGCATCAGCAGGAAAAAAACACCTGTTTTGTGGATCTCCCCATCAAGAAACTCGACCTGCCCACCTCCATCACGCTGATGACCATAGGGGAGTTGGTGGGCTTTGTGACCCCCCTGCTCATCATCCTGTACTGCTCCTGGAAGACAATCTTATCACTAAAAGAGAGGCACTCTGCTTCCCGGGACCTGGGCGAGAAGAAAAAGGCTTTAAAGATGATCCTCACGTGCGCCCTGGTGTTCCTGATCTGCTTTGCACCTTATCACATCAGCTTCCCCCTGGATTTCTTTGTGAAGACGGGCCAGATCCGGGAGGGCTGCGTGCCGATCTCGGTGTTCCACGCCGTGGCTCTGTGCCTCGCCAGCCTCAACTCCTGTGTGGATCCCATCATTTACTACTTCACCACGGATGAGTTCAGGAGACGCCTCTCCAGGCAGGATCTGCAGGACAGCATCCAGCTGCAGCACCCCAGCTATGGCAGGAAACTCTCCAGGGACGTGCTTGGGGAGGACACCACGGAATACTAGAGCTGCCCTTCCCAAACAGCTGCCAGCACTTCCAAAATTCATGAAATTTTGGCCTTTGCTAGAATTTTTCCCCTCAGGACACTGAGAACAACAACTCAAACTTCTGCTTTTGGTGAGGGTTGGAATAAACACCCCCCCTCGAAAAAAAAAAACTAAACCAAAAATCTAAACCTGGCCAAAAATGTGTTAGTTTAATACTTCTGGTGCAGATTTTCACTGAATATAAATAGGAGCATTTCCATTCCTCACTGGGCAGCAGGAGGTCACAGACCCATGGGAGAGGTGACACCACACCCCACTGTCACCTGTGGCATCACCCAGCCACGTCCTGGTCAGTGAGAAACAGCAAAGATTCTGGGGTCTTGCTGTGCAGGAATTTGTTCCTAAAAAGTACTGGATGCCAAAATATTCTCTGTTTCTGGAGCACAAGACAATTCAGCAGAGACTGATTCTCCAGAGGGTGCCCAGAGCCTGCTCCAGCCACGCTGAGCATGGAGTGAGGAGCAGAAGGTGGCCCCAAAGGATTTCTCATTTGAATAATTAATGAAGCTTCATTTGGGAGTGTGGCAAATGCCATCACCCCAGATCACACACTCAGTGAAGCTCCCACACACTATTTTTCTGCTATCAATTCCCACTTCTGGATGCAAAGCCAAGGGTTTTGAACCATGGGGTTGTGCTTGGAGGCTGTTTATTCAAGCCAGGTGTCCACCAAGCCTTTCAGATCCTCTTTTCACCAAAAATGGGGCAAATTATTTCCCTTTCACTGATAACTGACCCACAGCCATCACATCCACTCCCCAATAACAGCAGCAGGATTCAAACAAAGGATCCAAACCTTTCCAAAGTTTGCTGTAATGGGAATTCCCTGGAAGCAAAGTCAAAGGTGCCATGAGAGATTTTTAAGAAAGGCTCAAAGGTGGATTTTTTTTAATAATAATTGCTTTAAATTCAAACTACAGAGACTTTGGGCTTGACTTTGGTATTTCAATTGCACCTTCTTGTAAAATGTTATTTTTCTGGGAACATTGGAAACGTTACATTTGGAAATGTAAAATACTGTGACAGTATCATTTTTTTATTTATGCAAATGTTGTTTCGTAATTTATATAAGGGACACATGCATTGCAGGAAAATGATGTGAAGCCCAGAGAGTGTCAGAACACAAGAAGTTTTTCTTTTCAAAGGTTTTTCATATAATAAGAGAAAACTCCCACCACCTCTTCCCTACAGGAATCTGAGCCAGTGCCTTATGGCTGAGCAAGCACTGATAATTCATGGAAACCACAAAGCACAATTCACAGTGATGAAAAAAATATTTATTTTTATATTTCCTGTTGTATATAATAAAATAATCATTTCTAAAAATGTTTTTTAAATTTAATTCTTGGCTCCTTCTCCTCCCTGCATCACCAATACACACGAACATGTGGCAGCACCCGGATTTGATGCCTCTGGAGTACCTGCAGAGCATTTTACATGCTTCTCTGAAATTATTTTATTTTTCTTCTTGGGGAGAAAAATCAAGGGACAGGTTTCCCAGGATAACAGGAATTCCTCCAGCTGCAGGAATCCAGCCCATCCCTGTCCTTTCTGGCCACCACCAGAGGGGACCAGGCTGGCCCTGTCCAACCCCCCAGAATCACTTTTAGCTCCTGAGGAGAAAGAGTTGTTACATAAAGACGTGTCAGAAGTTCAGAAATTGTTCAGTCACAGAAACCTCAAGCAGCTGAAGTTTTCCACCCAGAAAACCCCGTGGGTGCAGCAGCACCTTCCCCCACTGCCACAGCAATGGGGCTTATTCAAATGAGTGTTAATTATCTCTTTTTACAGGAAGTTGGTGCCATGCTCGGGGTTGGTGACAGGAGATGAATTCAGGGGACACCTCCCTGCCCTCCCCCAGGGCACCTCTGCTCCAGGTGGGATCTGCTGGGGCCACACTGAGGTCTCACAAGCCCCTGGGGATGCTGCAAATGATGCCTCGAGTTTCAGCTTTTATATTTTTCAGAATCTCTGCTGCTTAGTATGTAACTTGTAACTTCATATTAGGTGTTAGTAAGTTCTCTTCACAGGGTAGTGACAGAACAATTCCTTTCTAGCCAGAGAATCACAGACACCTGGTACCCAAAAAGCAGAAACAGCAGAGAGGGAAAGGGAGAATCCAGGGGCTGAGACTTCATAGCCTGGGGCTGTGCTTGGATAATTGACCCCGATGTGTAGATGAACCAAAACTTATAAAAGTTTAAAAACTCGTGACCAGGATCCATCTTGGATTTGATTTGGGTGTAGCCCTGGCTGGGCTCTTGCACTGCCCAAGGCGTATCCTTTCAATAAATTCCTATTTTATTCCTTTTGCCCTGTCTAGTCTCTGTTCCAGGTCAGACTTTCCAGGCATCTGTTCTGGCACCCCAGATGTGACATCAAGGCATCTGGAAAACCCCTGGACTGGAGGAACACCAGGCATCATCACCAAGAACTGCAGAACCAAGGTGTGCCTTAGATTAATTACCAGGAGGTGGATTTTCATGCTGTGGGTATTTTTGCCATGCCCCTGTATTTTTATTGTCTCAGGATCCACGAGCTGGACTCAGTGATCCTTAGGAGTCAGAATATTCTGTGAATCTCTAAAATAATCTGAATAATCTTGTCTGCAGCACTGAAATGGGAATCTGAATGAGAATGTAACTGAGAACAAAACCCCCCAAACCCCCAAAATATTCTGCAGCCCTCCCCAGGGCGTTGTTATCACTGAGCAGCAAAGCACTGAGGTCTCTGCCAATGCCCTCCCCAGGCTGGCTCTGTGCTGAGTGACAGGTGGCTTTTGGGCACAGAGTCAGGTTTAATTCCTGCTGGGCCAAAGGAGAGCCATTGTGGCAAGAGCACAGCCTCAGGGGTGGTTTGAGGGGGAGCTTGAGCTGTTCAGAATGAGCAGTGAGTTTTGGGAGCCTTGCTCACACAGGGCACACGGTGGGTTGGGGTGGCAAGGTCAGGGGGAAGCAGAGTTCTGGGTCTGCTCCAACGCTGCTCCATCACCTTCCCAGTGCTCCCAGTCCAGCAGCAGCTGCACAACCTCTCATCCCCCCCCCCTCCCTGCCACTGGCACCGTGAGAAGAGACACAGCAGCTTCCTTGGGGCTTTTTCTGTGCATGCTGAGACTCAGAGCTGCCCTTGCACGTGTCAGCTGGCAGGAGTACAGCTTCCCTTCCCTTCCCTTCCCTTCCCTTCCCTTCCCTTCCCTTCCCTTCCCTTCCCCACTACCCTGAATCCCCAGGAACCCCAGAGCTCTGGTGCTGATGAATTCCCAGTTTTAGTTCCATGTCATTGCTGCTTTGAGCCATCCTATGGGGGCACCTTTGGATGTCCCTCCCTCCTGGCCTCTGGAATGGAACACCCATGGAATCCCAAAAATCTCTTTTTTTTTGCCGTGAAAAGGGCTGATCTACAGCTTCTCTTACTAGAGCAGAATTTTTGTCCTCTCACACATATTTTCTTTTACCAGCACTGTTTTATTTGCTATTTTGTCACATGGTTGCTCAACATCCTGAGCAGAGTCCCCGTTTCTTTGTAACTTCTTAGATTTTCTTGCTGGGGTTAAGGCAGCTTTGACATATTTTACTGCACTTTTTACTTCCTTTTTCACTTTGCTGGTAAAAATGAGCCTCAGCCCCAGCTTGTGGGGTGTAAATGAACAGACAGAGCACCCCTGGCACTGCTGGACTGTTCCTCAGACCTCAGTAACCAAAAAACCCTCCAGAGAGTGACCCAAATATGAGCCCACCCTATCTAACACAAAAATAAAAAGCTAAAATCTTGTCAGAGATGTTTTGATAAACATCATGACCAAAAATAAGCTGGATCCACCAGCGCAGTGCCTGGTTTATGCTGCCAGTCACGTCAGGGCAGAGGAGCTACAGCCTTTGGGGTGATAAACTCTGAGAATTTGATCTACAAGATCTACAGCTGTGGCCAAAAAATCTGATTTAGAAAAAAGATTTAGTTATGTAAAGCCATGAGAACAAAACAGTAGAGATAAAACGTAGTAAAGTCATTGCCTCAGAGGGGAAGGCCTGGTTCTGGTTCCTGCTTCCAGCTCTGTTCCTGTCTCTGAGGTCACACCAACCCTGTCAGGGCCAGGGTTTTGTCTGGGTCACCCAGAGGTGTCACCATGAGGTTAAAAAGAGAGGGGGAAAATGAAATTCCTTGGAGGTCAGGTACCTCCATGGTCACCATGAGGTTGAGCTCCAATAATCAAGATAATAATTTTCAACACCATCTTGCTCAAGTTTCCTTCTACTCCAACTCTTCCCCACCCCCCACCCCCCCCTGAATTCAAGGAAGAAAATGAAAAGTCCAAGCAAGCAGCAAAGGCAGGATGAACACAATGATGTGACTGAGTGCCTTAAGGGATTGGGAGAATGAGCCACTCTCTTAACTCATGCCCCGTTTTCCCAGGGGCCCAACAGAGCTGTGAAAAGGGAATATCTTGGTGAGGCTGCAGCTCATGGAAGGTCATGGCTTTTACCACCCACAACGTCCAACTTTGCCTCCCCACTTGTAGTCCCACGAGTCCCAAAGAAAAAAAAATTATTTTAAAGGATTTAATCCACCCAAGCTCTTGTTTTGGCTGACTCGTTTCCCTCATGTGCTGTCAGATCACCAGTCCTGTGACCAGTGCCATTGTCTGGGACAAATCCACAGTCACAGGACACTGGATATTTAAGGGCAGGGTAACTCCATGTGGTCACACAAACGTCTGCACAGCCGTAAAGAAAGTTCCCAGGAGACCTGAGTGAAACAGAAGCTGAAACTCAGAGAGCTGTGAGGTTCTGTTTGAATGAGAAGTTTCTTATTTAAGTGAATCAACACAAACCATCAAAGCCCACAGCCCAGCCTGTTCCTGCTGCTTAACAGCCTAAAACTCCTAAAGCAGCACATCCCAAACCCAAAAGGAACAGCAGCACTGCCCACATTGATGTCATGCTGTTCCTTGATTTCCTTCACCCAAAATTTCTCCCTCTGGGCTTGTCTGCCCCAGCCCAAGAGTCTCAAATGGGATTTCAAACCCCTGGTGAGGTCTGGTTCAAACCATCACTGTGCTGTGCCATAGATCCCAGCTCTGCAGAGAGGACACATCTTGCCTTCAAGCAGTAGAGGGTTTTGGTTGTTTATTTCAAAGAAAATATAAATGAAAACAAAAAAAAACAAGAAAATCAAATTATGTGGTGAAAGCATAATGAAGGGTTTTGAAAAACAAAAAATATTGGCATGTATGGGTCTGCAAAAGGATAAATGCATGTGATATCCAATATATCTGCAAATGGGATATTTATTGGAGAAACTCAATGTGTTGCTGGTCTAGGGACCTGGTCTAGTGGGAGATGAACTGGCAGGGAGTTGGAACTCGATGGGCTTTAAGGTTTCTCCCAACCCAAATCATTCTGGGATTCTAAAGGCTGTGAAGATCTGGAACTCACTTTTTCCTGAGCCACAAATTTGATTTTCCCTCAATCAAGGGTGTAGATCCAGGGGGAAAACAGGGCCTGAAAAATGCCCCAGCAGCAGCAATCCTGGGCAAGCTGTGCTCAGCACCTCCATCAGAGCACCTCACCATGGCAAACCTTTGGAAATGGGTGGGAAGAGGAGGAGGAGGAGGAGGAAGGCTTTGGAGCATCCTCCAGGGATCCAGCAGTGCCCTTGGAGCAGTGAGGAGAGCAGGAGAGCTCCTCCCCACGGAAGGCAGCTCCCGGTGAGGCAGAGCTGGATCTGATAAGCACAGAGCTGTTCCTGTCCCCTCTGGGGCTGCTCACAGGCGGGGAGCAGCAGCAGCCCCACTCACCAGGAAGTGTCAGCCTTGGGGTGTGTGAAAGTCTCATCTACTGCCTGTTTGGGGTTTTTTCGATCATGAGATGAGGAGGCAAAGCTGTAACAGCTTCCATCTTCAGGCTGGGTGACAACACACATTGCTGCATCTGAAGTGGGGCTTCTACATCACTCTTATTTAAAAAAAAAAAAAAAGAGGGTTAATTAGTGCAAAGGGCTGAGAACATGAGACGGCAAAAGCTACGACTAGCAAGGGCAGAGAATCCAAAGGAGTGAATTATTTATCACCAAGTGATCACTGAGATCATCACCCCACAGAACCAAACACCCTCCACAGCCCTTCCCTCCCAAGGGAATTGGGGGCATCAGGTGGAAGATGTAGGATTATCCATAGAACCATGGAATCGCTTGGGTGGGAAGGGATCTTTAAGGTGATCTCATTCCACCCCCTGCCACGGGCAGGGACACCTTCCACTAGCCCAGGATGCTCCAAGCTCCATCCAACGTGGCCCTGGACATTTCCAAGGATCCAGGGGCAGCCACAGCTTCTCTGGGCACCCTGTGCCAGGGCCTCCCCATCCTCGCCGGGAAGGATTTCTTCCCAATATCCCATCTAAACCTCCTCCATCCTGATGAATCCATTCCTGATGAATCCCACATGCTGACACTCTCATTCCAGGATAAAAGCACTGGGTTCCACACCAACAAGGGATTAGGTCTGTGGGAAGGAAGTTCCTTGTTCCAGAGTCAGGTGTCCACCCATGGATTTAACCCACAACAGCTCCAAACACCAACAAGCCCTAAAATGGAACAGCTCAGGAGAACCCAAACATTTTTGCAAAACACAAAACACCATCCACAGTGACAATGAGTCTGCAGACCAGAAATTCACTCTCACATCTGTTAAGGTGGAATTCTGGGCTGCCCCAGCACAAAAAGAGAGAAAATACATTCAAGTAAACAGAATAGTTGAACTGTAAGAATTAATTTCGTTGGGAGGTGGAGTGGTAGGTGGAGAGCCTCTAATTACTCTCAAGACAGGAAATACACCCATCCTATTGCCTAGGTAATATCACAAATATATACTCATAATGAAGAAATAATGTTAATGCAATAATGTTACTGTAATTATCCATATTGTAATTATTTTGGTGGCAGCCTGGAAGCTTCAATCAGCGCTGGCATTTGGGCTCCGTGCCACAGCTGGCAGCAGAGCCATCCCCCACCCGGCCTGGAATTAGGACAGGCAAAGCAGCTTTAATCCTTCCAAGCCTGACCTCGAGCTCAGCCCTCCCAGGGGAGTAATTCAGCCACAGAGTGGAGGTTTTGGGGGCTGCACCCCATTTCTCTGGTCCTACACAGCTCTGCTGTGACCCCATCTGCAGTGCTGGGGTCCCCAACATCAGAAGGATGTGGAGCTGTTGGAATGAACCCAGAGGAGGCCAAGTTGTTGAGGGGCTGCAGCACCTCCCATATGGAGACAGGCTGGGACAGCTGGGGCTGTTCTGCCTGGAGAAGGTTCTGGAAGAAGAGAACTTCCAGTGTCTGAAGGGGCTACAAGGAGGCTGGAGAGGGAGTGTCTGTCAGGAAGTAGTGACAGGACAAGGGGGATTGGGTTCATACTGAAAGATGGGAAATTTGGATATACAGATAAAATTTTCCACTGGCACAGGGTGCTTAGAGAAGCTGTGGCTGCCTCATCCCTGGAAGTGTCCAAGGCCAGGTTGGACAGGACCTGAGGTAGTGGAAGGTGTCCCTGCCCATGGGAGGAGATGGAATGAGATGAGTTTTAAGGTCCCTTCCAACCCAAATATCCTGGGATTCTGGGACATGGGTTCTCTTCAGGTCCAGGGTGCTCAGTGCTGAGATTTCAACCATTGCTCACCCCAGACTCTGCTGAGCACAGCTGGATTTTGGGGAATTTTCCAAGAACTAACAAAGCCCAGTCCCAGCAGGTTCTTTGTCCCCCAGCACAGAGGCTGGGAGTGCTGCTGAGCGTGGGAGGTGACAATTTCTCACTGCCACATCGAGCACAGCTGTTCTGCAACAGGCACTGCACAGAGCTGAGCTTACTGCTAGAAAAGCCTGGTTTAGACAAGCAGTTTATCAAGTCTGAGGTGCACTGAGGCCTCAGGGTGACTTTCAAAGGTCTCCACACCATCTCTATTTTTCCTCCTCCAGATCTTTTTGTCACAATATCTATATACGCAAAGAAGTTCAATTTTTATAGATTTTTATTAACAGTAAGCCTGGAGGAGACTGAAGTTCTAATTTAGACCATTACATACTCTAATGGAAGAGTCTGTCACCACAGCCACCCACACCTCAGCAGTCACACAGAGCAGCAAGTTCTGCAGAGGGCAACAGCATCTCCTCTGAGAACCAAAATTAACTGTGTTCTTAATAACTGTTTCTCACGTGTTTTTCTGATTAAAAAAACCCGAAACGAACTCACATGTAATGCTGCAAGAGGAAATATCCAAAGAGCTTCATTGCCAGCTTCACATTAATAAAGGCATTTAAAATTTACATCTAATTTTGAATTTATAGGGTCAGAAAATGAAACTGCCAGCTCCCCCAAGGAAGCTGCTCAAAGTCCCTGCAGAGATCTTGCTGATTGTCCCGTACCCACAGGATGCTTTTGCAGTAAACACAGACGTAAATGAAGCTCTTACAGTAATTGAGTTTGCATTCATCCCGGCAGTGTCACCCCCTCAGTCACCATACCCATGGCTGTAGTACAGTTCTCAGGTTTAAACAGGGTTTTACAAGGTTAGTTCTATTATAAAAATGTTCCTTACTATAGATAAAAGCTAAGCAAAGACACTGAGCACCAGCTGGATGAAGCTTTGATCAAACCATTTTCAGGTTTTATTTTGGTGAAATAGCTGAATCGCTGTCTGTAGGGTGAATACACCAAGTTTTTACCAGGTACACACACTTTACACCCAAATGTTTGCTGCCTGTGCCATCTGCTGGTGCAAAGGACTCCTCCAACTCGTGCTCCTTCCTGCTTCTACAGCCCAGCTGAACACAGGAGCTGCTCAAAGACAGACACAGCATTAGAAGATCCCTGGAACACCTTAAAATTCCAGTATTTTGGCTTAGACACCCAGCCCCAGCCTAAAACACTTATGGATAGATCACAAGGCCAGCAGAGCACACCTGGGACCAAACCCAGCTCCCTGCTCACCTCAGAGCAGGTGAGAACAATCTGTTCCTCCTGTCCCTGGCTCTCTGCCTGGAATATCCAATAACATCTTCAAGAACTGACTTCACTTCGTTCCAAAGGTACAGCAAGTGTTCCAGCCCGTGTGGAAGCAGGTCCAGCATTCCTGGCTGGACGTGCATCCACTGCATGGACACTCTGAGCTGGAAAGAACAATTCCTGGGTTTTATTTTCCATAAAATCAAACCTCAATGCTACAAGCAGGTGCTTCTTGCTCTCCACAACCAACACCTCTCCAGGTCCTTCCACTCAAGGCTTCCAAAAGAATCCATCCTGGCTATCCCCACAGCCACTCCAGAGGAGCAGGAAATCACCTCTTGTCCAAGGACACAAAAAAAAGGAGGAAAAACTTCCCAGCATAGCTGCTCCTCCCAGTAACAGCTGTGAGTGAAGGGAACCTGGCTCACAGTGAAAGGAATTGGAGCTTTCTACAGCATTTTATTTCACTTTATACTTCAATTTACTGAAATACTACACACCCTGTTTTAGAGCCAAAGCTCTGGTTTTGGGACACATCCTTGGGGGAAGAGCTGTGTTAAGTTTCTGTGCTAAAATTCCTGTGTTCTCCTTTCTCCTGCAGTTTCCTGAGCAATGACAGAGCAGCAACTCCTCCGGGCACCTCTCCCTACCCCTCTCTGTGCAGAAATCCTGTTTTCCTTCCAGCTGCACAATCCCAGGCACTCTCCAGGACAGCCACAAGGGTTCAGCATCACTTCAGCTCTGAGCCCCAGCACTTTCAGGGCAGGACTCCCCTGTCGGAGCTTCCAGCAAAGCTCAGGGTCAGAGCTGAGGGCTCATTAACACCCAGGAACAGGCAAGCCTTCAATCACAGCCTCATCACCAGCAATATTCAAATGAATTGTGAGTACACCCTGCCCTTGCAGTGAGCACTCCCAGAGCTGCCCCTGGAGAATCCAGTTTGGAGAGAGCTGACTGCTCTTCCCTCTGTTCCTCGAGCTTGTCTGGCACCACAAAGCATTTCCACAGCAGCAGCAAGAGGAAATTCACCTTCACAAGCTCAAAAGTAAGTAAGAGGAGTAAGAGAAGAGCAACACACACTGCCCCAGGCCCACAGCATCACACCCCTCACTTCTGAGCACCAAACACAACACAAACACCAAAGTTGTAGAGAAACATTTATTATAGGGTTGCAGAATTTATGCCAATATAAAGTCCCTTAATAAAACTCTTGAGTTTATCAACTGCAGGACACTAACTCTTCATTCTCTTTAGACTGCAGCCTTCCAAAAAAAGGGAACAATGCTCTGACTGCAGCAGTAATGCTACTTGCTCATAAAAAGTTGATCTAAAAAGTTTTATATAAGCCCAAGTAGTTTAAGTTTACAACTACAGTCACGTTCACAAGTGAGCTATACCAGAACAGACCCTGGAAATAGAAGTTACAAGATAAACCAAGTCATAACCAAAAATACTGACAAGCTTTAAGAGCAACTCTATCAGAATCTAACAACTAAATGCCACAAAACCAAACTAAGGGAGAAGAACTCAACATAAGCTTAGGGAAGGTTCCAAATATACATACGAATTCAATACAGTAATTGCACAAAAAGAAACAGGGTAGTGTTAAAGGTTTCTGATCACTGAGCTTGGATTTTACATGCTGCACACATGGTCATTAAAATAAACCTTTAATTAGCCAGATCAGGAAGGTTTTTGAGCCAGGATACGGAGTGCAGAGCTATTCTACAGAACTACACAAGATGTGCAAACCACAGATTATTAATATTAATCATTCTGTGAAAGTTAAGGTGAACATAACTGGTTCCAGCCAAGGAACTGGTTAACATTTTTTTATATATATATATTTTTCTGCCATTCCCAGATTACACTAAATCAAACACATTCAACAGATAAACTGATATTAGCCTTCTAAAAAAAAAACCTTACTCAAATTTAAGTTTTACATGAGACAACTAAAAAGTTATACCAAGGATCAACAGAAGTTGAAATGGTGACTTTGTCTTCTGAAATACAAGCAATACACAGAAAATGCATAAGGCTTTTGATTATCACTGCACGGTTTAATTGCAGAAGTCGATGTCTAATGCTGACTTCTCCAAGAAGGTGTGGCCTGGTCACCTCCCATCTGTCACCTTTCACTGCTGACAGATCTTTGTCTCAACCACGAAGGAGTTTTCAAAGTGTCTGATTGAGTGACAGTTCTCCGCTGCCCGTTTCTGCACACCTGGGGATGAGAGAGGACAAGAGGCTGAGAGAAGGGATCCAGAGCCCAGAGCAAGCATTGCCAGCTTCCATCATAGCAACACACAATCATTCAGTGCACAGTGTTTCTCCAGCCAGGGAATTGCCACCAGAGCCTGCTCTGGGGTTGTTTTCCATCCCAAATCCCTCACCCAGTGTGCACTTGCACAGGGTATGCTTTGCAGAGCACTTCACCTTGGGAGGATTTACCTCACTCTGGTCCTTGCTAACACTATTAAAGTGATTTTTTCTATTTTGGGACATGCCAGCACTGGGTCTGACCAAGGCAGTTTACCTGTATCAGCTGTGGCTCAGTAAGAGACAGGAGTGTAGCAGTCCTACCATCAAAGAGCTGCTCTCCTCAATCACTTCCATTTGCAATAATCCAGAAGCATTTAGTTTGTTTAATAAGCAGATAATTGTTCATATCAAGCAAGAGAAGCACCAGCTCTTAACCCAACCCCAGCAGGGCAGTGCTTTTGTTTATGAACACCTAAAATCCAGCCTGTCTTTCAATTCCAAGGAATCAGGATGGAGGTGAAGTTTCCAGAGCCCACCTAACAGCATGACCTAGGTTTCTCTCACACCTCCAAGTTACAGCTCCAGGGAACTGACACAGCACCTGAAGTCAGTTTGATCTAACACATGAACACACAAACTCCACAAAAGCTGAGAGACAAGGCAGCACCGGCTAAATGAGAATAAATGAAAAGACTCTTCCAGAGAAGTTCTAGGAGTTTATCCACTGCAGTCTCATTTCTGTGACACAGCTCGTACACTGTGTGCTAGAAATGAGATGGGCAAGCCAAGACTTGCCCCTGAACAATTTTCTCCTCAGTTTGATCAGATTTCCCACCCTCTCCCCTCCACAGGCAAACAAGGAGAGTTACAGCACAGCAGCTGTACCAGGAAACATTTTCCATTTACCAGAATCCTTTTGTGTAAGCTCTCTGCAGGAATCTTTTACTCTGCAGCAAAGATGTCAACAACATGTTAGAGCAGGATGATTTCAGGGAACATCATAAACACTCTTCACAGGGCTGTCTATAGACACAGCAGCTGTCAATTTAGCCTTGTTCCCAAAAATCATTCTCACAACAGCTCAGTCACACGCCTCAGCCTCCCATGAGGGCAGCATTCAGTGCTCCTTCATGTGCCCTACACAAAACTCCTGTGCTGCTCCCACAGAGGGAGCCTTGCTTCCATCCACAACAGGATGTTGTGTGCAGCAAGCAGCACATGTGGCTCCTGATGCTGCAACTGGGCTGAGGAAACTCTTGCCTAAGAGCTTGGCAGCCAAACCAGAGCACACAGTCCTGGCAAACCAAACATTTGCATTCTGAAAGGCTCTAACTGACAAAGGGTTAGCTCACTGCGTTTGGTGGAAGCAGCAAATGTGAAATGCTTTGAGTTGCAGTGAAACAAAATTCACAGCATCAGATTTCTGCCCCCCAGGCCTCGTCCCAGTAGGTCAGAGCACAGACACCTCAGCTTATTCCCTGTCAGGGGGTGGCAGGAGCACACAGGCAATAAGGAACCAGAGCTCAGCAGTTCCTCTGAAGTGTTCTTCCTCTTTCAGAGAGGAAGTCTGGGATGTCCGGAGCTCACTGTTCAGTTACTTGTTTTTCAGAGCAAGAAAAGCAGAATAAAATGTTTTTATTTGGTGCTCCTGTAACCCTGTATTAGACAGTACAAGGACAGAATAAGCTGTGCCTACAGAGACTCACATTGTCTGATGGATTATATGAATATTGGGGTCAAACTAACTTTTAACTCCAACAAAAAACCAGAACAGAAACAGACTTCAAGGCAATTTGGGCACGTAACCTGTAATTGTGTAACTGAAACTTTCTCAGCATGTTCAAATGACACTTCACACTCAGATATGAAGAGAAGGAAATACCCAGCAGGGCCAGGAACAGCCTCAACTTCTGCTGAACACTCCAACTCCCCAGATTAAAAACTCCCTAGGTTTAAGCATTTACCCCTTCCCTAGTAAAACAATACATTTGCTTTTTCTTTATCCTGAGGGGAACTTACCCATGATCTGGTCTCTGCGCTGAAGCCTGAAGGTCTCTTTTCCCATGCAGAGCTGGTAGATGAAGATGCCCAGATCAGACACATTGTCAATCTCCTCTGTAACCACCATCTCCTCACGCACCAGGTATGTCTGGGGCAGGTAAGAGCCAGTCTGGAAGACACAAAGCCTGAAGGTACAGACTGCTGCTAGCAGCAGAATTCAGCTTTCCTGATTTTTAATACCAAGATACACTGAGCTCAAGCAGTCACATAGCAGGGAAGTTCAAAACTGACAGAGGCCATTTCAGACAGCTGCAGTTACATCCAAACAAAGCACAATTAACCTCACGTGAAGCAAATGTAAATAGAACCTGGTCAGGTTTATCTGTACACAAAGTCTGCAGCTAAAATAGAAACAAAATATTGTGAAAGACTCTAGGTTTGAGGCAGTGTATTCCTAATCTAAAAAAGGCAAGGCAACCTACAAAAGGCTTCACCAGATGCTCCAGGCACTACTGTAACAGCTTCCTACTCCCTAACTCCCAAAAACAGGGGCAGAGACATACACTTAGAGCTTGTCTCCATGGAGCTAAAAAAAGAATGAAACAAGCTAAACTAGACCAGTGGCCTCTAGAACCAGGTGTAAGAGAGCCAATGATTTTTCAAAAAAAATCCATTTGACACATGATAGCCAAGTATTGCATTTAACTGGGAAGCAGCAGCAAGCTCCAGTGACTTGACCCATAAATCATCTTGGAAAAACACCAGTTTTAGTCACTGAAGAGTCAAATGCTTGCGGTGATCTCATAACTGCAGTGCCAATAACTGGGGAACAAGTTCACATTGTTCTTTTCAGCAAAACCCTCACGGGGCGAGCGAGCTTGCCGAGAGTAACTCTCAGGTTTAGACTTTCAATGATATTTGGAGCTTTATCAAATTCCTTTCTAACAGCTAAATTTAACCTTATCTGCTGGTTGCTTTCAGCTCTCATAAAGCCAGGTATTAATAAGAGCATTAGGCATGAATCTACTCAACATAATATACACTGACAGCTGGCCTTAACTTCAGTGCAGTGACTGAGCCAGGGGATTATGGACTTTGATGGAGGGAGGACTGTTCTAGCAAGGGCCTGGAGTTCAGGAGCAGCACCCAGCACTCTTAGAAAAAGGCAGGCTGTCAGCAGAACCCAGCAGCAGAGCTCCCACATACCGCCAGCTTGGCAAAGAGATCCATCAGATTCCTTGGAGGCATGACTATGGAAGTGTTCAGCGGGATCACGTAGCAGTTCCCCAGCTGCAGGTCGAGATACGCCGTCAAAAGCTGTTTTAAAAACAAGTTTTCAATTATTCAGGGGCCCTTTGATTAGGAGAACACAATTCCACCAGGAAGAAGGCAAACTAAAAAAGCTGGTGATCACCCACAGCTACTACAAAAGTGATGCATTCAGGAACTGCCCAGTGTAAGAACCGAACTGTTACCACTTTGGCAAACCAAGTGGTTACAGCCATAGTTTAAAAAACTTTCCTAGATAGGAGAAAGCTGAATATAAAAGCAGCTTCTGACATAATTGTAAAGGAGTACAGTTTGTACTCACACAGAGGAAGTATTTGGGAGTATGATCTCATTATTGAAAAGGTCTAATTAAGCACAGTGCAAACAAAAGGTATCCAGCTGCTGATAAACAATGATTCCCTTTAAATAGTTCTTCAGGAAAAGTGTTAGTCCCTACAAAAATCTCATCAGCATTGCCACTGAGCTCAAGGACTGCAGCAACTCGAATTATCTGTTTATTCTATCTGCATTGCCAAGGCTGGATTTACAACCAACCTCCGAGAGCTTTCACAGCTGACTGAGGATAAATGTTAACACTATCAACACAACTTTGCTAAAAAAGTCAAATGAAAGCCACCCTCTCCTCTCTGCCTTACAGAAACTCCATGCAACTACCACAGCACTGTCATGTTCTAGGTTTCAGCTGCCTGAAGTGATTTTTCAATGTCCTTCTCCTTGTTTGCAACCCTACATTTTTCTGAGTCCTCAGTCCCTTAACTCACATTTATGACGTTCTCTATTTACATGGGATTCTTGACCCAACAGCAAGCGGCACTTGCAGATATCCCACGGGCAACAACAAAGTTGCACAGCACTGAGATGCATTTTTCTGGGAAACAACTCAGAGCTGCTGCCCACAGCGACTATACCACCAGCGCAGAGTTAATCCCACTGCTGCAGAGTTCACAGGGTCAGCTGTGCCACGCTTAAACCCAAGGAGCAGGCAGCGAGCTTTAAAGCCCTGGAGGCAATCCCAGAGCTGTGCAGTGCCCCCAGCAGCGACAGTGACACTGACCCTGTCGAAGTCGTGCACGATGGCGGCGGGGTCGCTGTCGGAGAACTTGGGCACGGGCACGTCGATGATGGCGATGTTGTCGTCCTCGCGGATGTCGGCCTCCTCGGCGATGGGCAGGAAGTACGGCTCCACCGCGCGCTCCCGGGCCTCGTTCTCAAAGTAGCACATCTCCCCACGGTACACCTTGTGCTGGGACACCAGCGAGGGCAGGTAATGCACAAATCAGCTTCAACATTGCACCTGTGTCTGCTGAGACTGAGCACAGCTCTGTCACACCCACAGGACACACAGTCCTCGTGCCCTCAACATCTTTCTTTCCCCTTCATCTTTCTAGTCTAGTGCATAATGATAATCCATTTCCACTTTTATTAACCAATGCTGTTTAAATAAAAAAGAACTCTCAGATTACCTTTGGCATGAAGTACTTGTAGATGCAGGCTCCACCCACAACAACCCCTGCCAAGATGAACGCCAGGCCCAGCAGAGTCAAGAGACATCTTCCAGATGAGTTTTCACCCCTGTGTGTGGCAACTTCTGGGTCCTTTAAATAAAGAAGGGGAGAACTGAGAAAGGGCAGCTGCTCTGAATTTAAAGTGAGCTGTTATCAACTGTTTCACTTTGATCCACCATCTCCTACTTCTTCTAGGTGTGGGAATTACAAGTCAGCATCATAAAATAAAACACATGACAGGTTACTGCATCAGATTAAGATCAGTTTTCAAACAGCACCAAGAATACTTTCTGAGTTAGAGGATGTTTTCTAGACAAACCTTTGTCCAGAAACTACTTGAGATGTATGAAACTTAAATAACTGTAACAAAAGGTCCTGTGCTGCAGCCACACTGTAGTGCAAAAAACAGGATTTGTAGATCAAGGTCATTAAAGGCACACAGTGTCTTCAGGCCTCTTCCCCTCCTCCTCTTGCTGTCACGTGCATTAACATCACTTTTCCTCCCAAAGCTGGATTAACAGAAGCCAAGATGCAACTTTGTCTCTTGGCTGGGGAACAGACAACTGACACGAGTCACCGGGTTTTGGAACTTTTAATATGCACAAGCAAAGTCCATCATGAAAGAAAATGACTTGTCAGCTTAAACACAGCTTCCAATTATGCCAAATAAAGCCAAGTCCCTGTGGCATATCCTACCCTGCAGCCTCAAAATAACATTTCTCCTACCCAAATCCCAGGAAGTTTTGTTTCTAACAGCCTGAAACTTCTCTCTTTAGCTCAGCAGCTTGTTTTCCCCCACCCAATGTTCTCTCAAAGATGACTGCACCAGAGGAAAGTACTCTCAGGTGATGGTGAGTTGTGCAATCCTCACTGCACAGGCAGAGGTGGTGTCTGAAAGGAAAGTTTAACCTCCCAGAGCTTCTACAGCACCTTCCTAGACTTCCAGCTGTAAGCCAAGTGAAGAGAACAGCAAAAGTGCTGTCAAATGCCAAACAATCAGAAGAGACATTCCCTCCCGGAATCACACACTGGGCTTGAGTCTTTAAAAGGAAAAAACAAAACACAAAAACAACCACCAAACCCAAAGTGTTTAGATAACCCCTATATTTGGTCAAGAATGTCCCTTTAATGATCCCTGACTCCAGGACTTAATAGCTTGCTTTCAAGATGTGCTCTTTGTCCCAGTCAGGAAGGAAGAAATTTGCATTTCACAGTAAAAGATCTTTTCCTTTGAGGTGTTCCCAGAATCGGTGGCTGGGCTGGGCACAGCAGCTTCCATGGCCTTTCTTTATTTGGGTCCTGCAGAACACAACACATTTAGTGACCTGTGCTCCCAACAAGCACCAGCATTATCACCAGGGCTGCAATATTTCCATGCTCAGCAAGATGCAGCAGCATAAAAGTCAAAGCCATCAGTTATGCAAGTGCTGAAACAAACCCCAAGCTGTTTTGTGAAAGTCAATACTCCCACATTCCACTCGCACATCCTCCAAACACAAAAATGTTGGTTCAGCAGGACACAAGCTGCTACAATTGGCATGTGAAGCATTTGTTAAAAAAGAAGCAAACTACAAAAACAAAGCCAAACCCCAGGTTCAAGTCAGAATGACACCACATTTCTATGGCACTGTGTGAGAATCACCTTTCAGGGTTAAGCAGCTGTAAGATGGAGATTAATTCTGCTCTCTCCATGTTCTCCCACCTTCACCTCCACCTCGGAGCACCTTACTCATCCAGCCTGTCCCTACTTGAACACACCAGTCTGCACCAGTTTTGGCACTGCAGCCATCCCAGTGCAGGGGTGATGTCGACATCTAACTAGCTACACTTGCACTACACCTATTTCAAACAAAGCAAAGGTACTTGAGCATATTAAGCAGCAATGTGGGCAGCTGAACCTGCAGGGAAGAGTTGACAAAGCTGCTAAGAGAACACAATAGCAAGATTTTGTTCGAGCAGGTTACAAAACCTCTGCACAAAAGTAACGGGTAAAAGTCATCAAAAACCTACAAAGGAAATGCAGTTCTAAGCTTGTAACAAGCAAAGCAAACTAGGAATAAGAGACAAGAAGAAAAATCACTTGTTTTAACACTGCTGACAGCCCCAAAGAACCTGCAGGGAGAATATTCTGCAAGCTCAAGGATTTTGTGCAGATACTCCAGGGGACTTTTATTGTGCTGTTTCAGCCAACATTAACCTTAAAGCTTGTTTGCTCTGCACAAATACTCCAGCTAAAAAAGACATTAACAGCCACTCTAACAAGTTTGTCTTGGAGTAAAATTATGAACTTGATGTTTACATGCAACTCCAAGCCCTGAAGTCAGAGTGAAGAGTTGTTAAAATCCCACGTACCTATGTGCAAACACACAGAGTATTCCAAATTAAGAGGAGCTCATCATGAGAGCAGAAAAAGGGGTGTGTTTCTCAGAACTATTCCAGCCAGAGCTTTCACAGTACAGGGCTAGTAAATATATGTATAAGCAGCTGCCTCAGGAGTAGCTGAGGAGTTTGTCCTACAAGAAACTGGCCAGGCTAATGACATCTTCAAATTTTAAACCCTTTATCTACCTTGTTTTCCTACTTTCTCTCCTTTTGATCCTGTAATCGAGTGCTACTGTACTAAATGTGCACACATCAAACTGACAGCTCAGAAGAGTGCACTGAGCAGGAAAATCACTCTGCATCCCTTCTCCTTGCAAAGGAAGGCTATTTCAGGTGAGGCTGTGTAGGCTGGTAGGAAGCTGCTTTCCTGATTACAGCTTAGAAGGGGGAAAAAAAAAAAGACAAAACAGAACTAGATCCAACTCCACAAGCTTCATTGCTTTTAGAGTTTTCTTACTTTCCGATTGCAAATAAACTCAGCCCATGTCATCTTCCCCGTCTAGAGCCACTGATGTATTTACCTAAAGGCTGAGCTTCTCCTCCACCTGCCTAAAACGCGAGACACCTTCAAAACAAATTTCCCACAAATTGGGAAAGTTCCACTCAAGCTAGCGACGCGCAGCTCGCTGGGAAGGAAGAGCCAACCACAGGGTGCTCGCCAGGGTTTCTATTTAAAACTCTTCATGGCAGGTTTCTTAATTTAAGCGCGACACCGACGCCTCACCGCAGCTGCCGGGAGGCTCCGAGCGCCGCCGGGAGCGGAGGACGAGCCTGAGCCCGCTTTGTTTGCCTGGGAGGCGCCGGGAGCGCTGCCCGCGCCGGGGGGGCTCTCGCTGCGCTTCCCAGGGCCCCGAGCTGGGAGCTTTAAAGCGCCGTCAGGAAACGCGGAGCTGGCCCGGGCCCAGCTCGACATAAACACCCGGTGCCGGCGCTGGCCGGGGGTGTCATGGCACCGCGACAGGGCTGCGGAGAGGGACGGCACCGCAGCGCCAGGGCCCCGCGGCCCCTCACGGCTGAGGGGAGCCGGTCCCTCAGCCCCGGGCAGTGCGCGGCGGAGCGGCCGCCACACGAGCGAGAGCCCCGCGGCCGCCGCCGCCTCCCCCGGCCGCGAGAAAATGGCGGCGGCTCCGTCTCCTGGCGCCCCCCCTCACACCGCCCCGCTGCTCCCGCCGCCGCCACCGGCCGGGACACCCCTGTGCCCGCACCTTGTCGGCCACCAGCACCTCGGCCGCCTCCTTTTTGGGCTCATCCTTGAGGGCGAAAGGCGAGTTGAAGGCGATCTTCACCATGGCGCCAGCGCTGGTGCCGCGTCCCGGAGCGGCAGTGGGGACAGCGAGGAGGGCGGGGCGGGGTCTGCGGTGACCACGCCCCCAGCCCCGCCCGTGGGCGCGGCCCGGAGCGCCCCCTGCCGGCCGCGCCCTCACGCGGCTCCATCCCCCCCCGCTCCCCCCAGCTCCCCTCAGCCGCGCGAGCGGGTTCCGACATGGAGAAGCGGGATTAGAACGGCTGGAAGAGGCCTCCGAGACCATCGGGTCCAAACTGGGACCGATCCTCATCTTGTCACCAGCCCGGAGCACTGAGTGCCACCTCCAGTCCTTCCTTGGGCACCCTCAGGGATGGGGAGTCCAAACCTCCCTGGGCAGTTCCAAGGTCTGACCGCCCTTTCCATGGGGAAATTCCTGCTGCTGTCCAACCTGACCTCCCCAGCCCCTCTTCTCCTATCCCTGGTCGCTAGGAGCAGAACCTGACCCCCCTGGCTGTCCCCTCCTGTCAGGGAGTTGTGCAGAGCCAGAAGTTCCCCCTGATCCCCCTTTTCTACAAGCTGAGCCCCTTTCCAGCTCCCTCAGCCTGTCCTGGTGCTCCAGCCCCTTCCCAGGCCTGACTGCCCTTTCCATGGGCGGAAATTCCTGCAAGAAATTCCTGCTTATGTCCAACCTGAGCCCATTCCGGCCCATCCTGAGGCCGTTCCCTCTCCTCCTGTCCCTGTTCCCTAGGAGCAGAGCCCGGCCTGGGGCTGTCCCCTCCTGTCAGGGAGTTGTGCAGAGCCGCAAGTTCCCCCTGATCCCCCTTTTCTCCAGGCTGAGCCCCTTTCCAGCTCCCTCAGCCCCTCCTGGTGCTCCCTGGGCTCCCAGTGCTCTGCCCTTGCCATTGAATTAAGTTCTCCCTCATGTTGAGGTGGATTTTCTTGTGGTTCAGTTAATGGCCATTGTTCCTTGTCCTGTCGCTGGCAGCACTGAACAGAGCCTGGCACCATCCTCTGGCGCCCATTGGAGATATTGGTATGGACTGATGAGATCCCCTCGCAGTTTTCCCTTCTCCAGACTAACCAAGCCCAGCTCCCACAGTCTCTCCTCATCAGAGATGCTCCAGGCCCCTCATCATCTTCATGGCCTCTGCTGGGCCCTCTCCAGCAGCTCTTTGGCTTTTTTGTCCTCAAGAAACCCAGACCTGGGCACAGCCCTCCAAAAGGAAGAATGAAACACTTCATGCATGAGGCTGTCTGAAACAATCTGCTCCTTCATATGGATGGAAATCTGTGTCCGTCTCTCTCGAATTTGACTTTACAGTTCTACAAAGAAATCTGGTTTGAATCTGGTGCCCACACCATGGAACCCTCCCTCACAGACAGCTGTAATTAAACAGAGCTGAACACTTATGCAAATATTGCAATAAGTAATTCTTCTAAGTGTAAACAACGTGCAGTGTGTATTCCAGCATTCAAAGCGTGTTCCTGTTATTCCACAGATGGAAATACACTGTGTTTCCTTTCAAGATCATAGGTTTGATATTGCTGCCTTTCATGTCTGTAAGAATTTTCACTTTGTCTTCAGTCAGAGAAGAACAAACTGTTTTATGTCTATTTAGCCTCACTTGGTCTAGTAACAGAAAACACTTTAACCTCATTTTACCAAGAAACCAGTGAAAAATCAATTTTCGCATTTCCTAGCTTTAGCATGTTGGGAATAAGTCAAGCTCTACTCTCAAAGTCCCTGGAACACTGATTTAGGACAGATTAAGACATTTCTGTATGGCCAATGCAATATCTGTACTCTCCAAACTGGCAGTTGATAAATGCTATGAATATTTTTTGGTATCTTAAGCTAATGTAATTACTTCATGCTTAAACAAATTGACTTTGTCTTCCAATTACCAAACACCTTTATTTGAAAAAGAAGACAGAAATAAAACTAGACTAGAGCAGAAATAGACTCCTGCTTTTTATCAAGCCCAGTATCCGTACATCCCAGAATAGAAGGAGCTTTTTACATTTGTCTGCACTCAAATTTACAAAACTGGAACTTTCATTAGATTTGTTGTAGATTTTTTTTAAATGTGCCTTTCTGTAGTGTATGTGACAATAATTTATCTTACCATGTTCAAAATTTATCTAAAATGTGCAGTGTCTGGGGAAAAGTAATTCCAGCATCATCAAACAGTTTTGCATAGCTGATATTCTCAGTTCAGTCAGCACCAACTCCTTCCAAACACATCTCTTCCTAAAATAATCTGAGTGTGTTTTGTAGAATACCAGGATGTGAAGACACAGGAAAACTCATACTTTATTTTTTTTCCCTTCTAGAAATCATCAATCATTTTCCCGTCTAGAAATATTAGAGAACCCCATGGGTGACTCCCCCACTTCACTCCTAAAATGCTTTTTCACCTTTGTCCTGGCCCAGTTTTCTTTCAGACTTTTGCCATATTGGTTGCAGTTAGATCTGGAAATTCCAAGCCATCTAAAGAAGTCATATCGCTTCTTCTTTTGACTTCTGCAATATTTCTGCTTTTCTTTACTATTAAAATACCCTGGGGTTAACTTCCTGGTATTTATTCTGAGATCTCTTTATCACCTTGGCAGGGAAGAGATTATCTCCTGATGCTTAATTATCTTTTCAATCCTTCTGGTGCCTGTAAAGTTAAAGCAACACTGCCTTAAAAAAATAACAAATTCATGATACAAATTGTTTTAGAGACTGGAGAAATTTAGCCAAAGAAAGGGAGAAATGGAATGCTGTGGTGTGTGATCCTGTTACCTTTACTCACAGAGAACTGTATTTCTTAGAAGTTCCACTAAACCCCAGCACCTCCCTTTTAGCAGCAGTGATGACATAAGGAGCCCAGACAGACTAAGAATATTAAAGACCAGCTTTGGAAGGTGAAGTTGTACCTTGTATAGCACCAGGCAGTGACTCAGCAGATAATCCCACTGGAAGCTCCTTTTTGAGCAATCCTGAATTAATTTTTAACATGTAGGAATTTTTTTAACTCTTCTAATACACTTTTTAAAAACTCCAGCTGTAAGATGTGTTCACATTTGTTCTATCTCCTCTTTTTTTTTTATGCCAGGAGAACCCTTCCTTACTTTCTGGGAACAATGGGATGTTCTATTTATCTTAGTTTTTGAAGTGTTCTCACACTTTGAAGCAGAAGGTGCTGTGTATGTGCATAATCCTGACTCGTGTATCTTGTCCTGGCTCAGAGCTGGGAGGAGGAGGAGGCTGCAGGCTGGCAGGACATGTGAGAACATGTTCTGCATTTCAGTGGTCACTCACAGCTCCTTAAACCTGAGTAATGTTTTGTTAGACCTAAATCCATGCACAGAGTTCAGCACTGAAGTGTAAATTCCCTCACTGGTACTGCAGAGCTCACAGGGACAACGAGTCTCAGAGCCCACACCTGGACTCAAGGTGTAAAGAAACAGTAATTAATACAAGTAATAATTAACAGTTTTAAATATACACTATATGCAACAGTTGGGTTTTTTATGAGCAGTGCAATTACTGACAGAAGTACCATTAAAGTAAACAAGTATGTCATGTAGGGCTGTTAAAAATTAAAGAGAAACTACAAACCCTTTCCTTTTCAAAAGACCTTCTCTCAGTTTGACATTTTATATTTATCCAGATGTCTGAAATTCTGCTTTTTCCTCCAGTCCTTTCCCAACTCTCTCCACCTCCTCCTATTTTTCCTCACTCTCCAGCTCTGAGATTCCATCTCCATATCTTCCCTGGGACTTCTTTTACCTTTCTACCTGTTCCTAAGGCTGTTGATACTGAATCCATCTGGATTTCAGACCACAAAACTGCAAAACTGAGAGCTGCCAGTTGAAACTTTTTCCCACTAAATTTGGGCCCTTGAGTGAGGATCTGTGTATCTGGAGAGGAAATGTTGTTTGCTCTGCTGCCTTCCCCTACTGCCTGGCAAGCTTCTCTCCACTGCAGCAGTGTTAGATTAGGATCTGTGGCAAGGAAAACACACATTACTCACTTCTACTGATGCCTTGTTACAAAACACTACAACAGGAATGCTGGTTACATGGAAAGCTGCCTATTTCCATGCAGGGAGAAGTCGGGAGTCCCTTTTCTCTGCAGTGGCCAGCTGTGGGAGGAATGAGCAGAGGGAGCCTGAAGGACACAGAGATCCTGTTGATGTGGTCAGGTCAGTGTTGAAGAGACCTCACTGCCCACACAGCCATTGCCTCACAGAGCAGAATTCCACAAGAAATTCCAGTCCTCTGGAACATCTGCCAAGGGAGCAGCACGCCCAGGGTGATCAGCAGCCTGAGAGGATGGAAGGGCCAAATGTGCCTGTGGTGTAACTGCAGTGAGGCAAGCAGAGATCTGTCAGGAACCCGGAGTCCTGGCTGGTCTGTAGCAGCATTGCCACACTCTGCTGCTGGAGGAAACCCAGCAATCGCTCAAAGCTCGGAGTGGCTTCTACTGAACCGGCCAAACAGACGTTTTTGGACAGAGATTTGTGTTTGCCTTGGCACTGAGGGGTGGCATCCGGGATTCCCCCTCTTTCCTTTCAGGCACACTTTCCCTCAAACCCACTCCAGGAGTTCTTCCTCTGGCCAGGTGAGCTGGCAGAGGCTCAGCTCTTCCAGGGCCTGCTGTAGGGGAGGACGCCCAGAGCGGGTTTGTTTTTGTTTGAACGGGGGCTGTTACTTTTTGGACACCCTAAATGGGAAAGTGCTGAAGAAAACCCACCACTTCATCCTCAGCATTCTCCCTGTGTGCTGATCCCTGCTTGAGCAGGAGCTTGAGTGGCTCTGCTGTCCTGCTGGAATGCTGCACATCAGGAGAGCCCACACCTACACATGCAGATGTTGGTGCAAGGGACAGCCTCTTCTCAAACAGCCCCGGCTTGATCCTGCTGTGACCAAGTCAAGTTTGAGCTCGGTTTAACAATGAGTGTGGACATGGGAATGTCTTGTTTGGCTGTGCTGTCCAAAACTCGATGCTGTCCCTGCCCTGGGCTGGGTGAGGATGTTCCCAGATGCACAGGGCTGTGCTGGCAGAGCTCTGCGGTGGGTGGTGAAGCTCGTTTGACTTGTTCCTGTGGGTTTGCTCTGTGCCTGTCGATAAGGCTGTGCACACAGGGACAGCTCCTTCCTGCCTTAATGGAAGCAGTACCCATGGAGCTGGTGCTCCTGGCCTCAGGAAGGATTGCTGGGAGCTCACATCATCAATTTAACATCCATTAAGTCTTCCAATGAGTCACAGAATCATTAAGGTTGGAAAGACCTCCAAGATCATCAAATCCAACCTTTGACCAAACACCTCATGCCAAATAAACAATAGCCTTGAGTGCCACATGCAGTTGTTTCTTTGAAGACCTCCAGGGATGAGGACTCCACCACCTCCCTGGGCAGCTCCTTCCAATGCTTCACCACCCTTTCCATGAAGAAATTCCTCCTGATGTCCAACCTGACACAGCTTGAGGCCAGTTCCTCTTGTCCTGTCCCTTGCTCCCTGGGAGTAGAGCACAACTTTCACCCAGCTGTCCTCTCCTGTCAGGGAGTTGTGCAGAGCCAGAAGGTCCTTCCTGAGCTTCCTTTCCTCCAGGCTGAGCCCCCCCAGCTCCCTCAGCCACTTCTGGAGCTCCAACTCATGCCCCAGCTCTGTCCCCCAAAGATGCAGCTCTGCAAACGACCAAGGAAACAAGAGCCCTGCCTTCGTCTGTTTACATCCATCTGTGTTCCATGCATGCCACCTGCATATGGAGCAGCTCCATCTGTTCCTATGACATTAATGAAGGATTTATGGCCACACCACATTCCAGCTGGAGAATTTTCTTATGTAGGAGATGCTGTAATGAGGCACCACTAAGAGACTGTAGAAGGGTGAAAAGTCACAGCTGAATCTTTCAAGGGCGTTAGCAGAGCTCTCTGCATCATCCAGAGCTGGATCCGAACTGAAATTGGGAATATCCAGTGAGTAAAAAAGGCATAATTCAATTAAAGAGATACCTTTTTTATAAACTTCATTAACACTAACAGAAATCAGCCCTGGACTGTGAGTAAGAACACGTTACCAATTTTTGTAGCCAGCTTTTAACTGAAGAAATAATACAAGTTTTAAAAATAAAAATTACTGATGGAAAACGAACCTGCCTTCACCCTCATCTACTCCTATGGGTGGTGTGTTTTTTAGCATACAGGTGTCCCTTTTCATCTGTGTGAAGCCTGTCAAAAATAGCAAACCCACAGAGCACCTGTGCTAACAGAGCCGGAGTACAAATCTTGTCGGTTAAAGAGATTTATGGGGCTTTTTGTGAAGTTGTTCAGGTTTTCTGTTGAGCAGCAGAGGTGGCAGTGGTCTCCTGTGCTGATGTTTATCTGTGAGCCAAGATCTGCCAGCCCTGAGAGGCAAAGCCTCAGCAGAGTGTGGTGTCTGCTGCTGGGGACAGTGCCAGCGGAGGGGGTGACACTGCCAAGCCTGGCCCGTGCTTCCTTTTCTCTGTGCAGAGAGCAGGAAACCTCTGATGTGAGGCACGAGTTTCCTCTGTGCAGTGCAGGCAGGAACAAACGTGGTCACACACACGCACAGGCACAGCCTTAAAAAACCACGTTTAATTTGTGTGTGAAATATTGTGTTGAAACAGACTTTAAGAAACTCGTTAAGTTTTTATGTCCTGCTTTGGAGAAGATGCCTTTTGATTTGAAGGAAAAGCAAATCTACTGCCCACACCACTTTTTGCAGGGCACAGGTTTCAGTGCAGGAGGTGTTTTGTGTTTGTAGCACAGATATCACAGCATGATATGGGAAATAACTTGTGGTTCTTTCTTTTCCTGTTCCAAAAAATCTCTTCATGGTGAGGAGACACCTGGTGATGTTACAAGGCTTTGATGGGACCTATGCTGCTGTATTTGAACGTGTTGACTCTCCAGCAGACAGCAGAGTGAAAAGCATTTGTGTTTTTAAGAAATCCCCCCAAAATCAGTGGTTTTCTTCTATTGCATTTTAGTATGAAAGCTCCCAGTTCAAAAGAATGTTTAAGGAAAGCAATTTGGGGCATATTGAAATCTCCCCAAGTTAACATTAAAGACATGCATTGGCCTGAATTTAAGATCAGAGAAACATGGGAATGTTTGTTGGAAGAGAATTCTTTTGGTTTTTAGCCCAACCTCCCACTCAAAGCAGAACTATCACCAACATTAGACTTGGTTTTGTGCAGCTGAATCTTGGAAAACACCAAGGATGGAGAGTCCCCAACCTCCCTGGGTAACCTACTCCAGCACTGCACTCCTTTCCTGCTGTTTTTATTCTCCTGAGGTCTAACCTGTGTCTCCCAAGCCACAGTTTGGGTCCATATTCACCCTTTGGCCTGCCCTTCTTCAGGGGACAGTGGTTAAATAAAATGTTCTGAGACTCTGGTTCATATAATTAATATTTAAAAATTAAAAATCAACTGTATTATGGACCGATGGGAATATTCACACCCACAGCCCTGTGTTGGGATGCTGGGAGGATGCAGCTCTGGGGCACAGCGCTGCGGATGAGTGGGAACAGCTTTGGGACACAGAGGCAGGATGGCTGCTCCAGTGCCAGCCCCAAAGAGGGACAGTGGGGGCTCTGCTGTTTAACACCATTTCCATTCCTTAAGAACTTTCCAGTCTCCAATGTAGTGGAGGAAATCGTGTTCCCACTGCCCCACTTCTAAGCCCTGGCTGTTCCCATACCACTCTACTGGGGGTACAGGAGGAAGGGTTGGTTCCCAGCAATGTGACCTTTTGGCCAAGTAAACAAGTCTCTGTTTTCTGCAATTTAGAAATTTCTTTAAAATGCAGCATCTCTGTCTAAGTGTCCATAATTTCCGTGCTCAGAGCTGTTTCTTTGAGGTGGCAACACAGTCATCCCAAAGGAAGAGCCTTGCCAAGAGGCAGGAGGACGTGTTTACTTCCACTTCTCCAAGGATTGCATCCCACAGAAATACAGTTCTGGGCAGTTCTGGTGCAATGTTTCGTGTCCTGGTAATGCTTGGATAAACCAAAACTGAATTATGGCCGAGCTTTGATAACCTTGAATGGCCCATGTGACAATAATCTCAGAATCCTTGTGTTGGGAATTCCCACAGGATCATTTTCCCTAAAGACACTTTACAGACTCTCCTCTTGGGATTTCTGATATTTCCAAAGAAACTGGAGCTGCTTCCACTGCTGCCTTTGCTGCCATGTGAAGTGGGATCCTCATCCTTGTTGGGCTCAGCAGGAAAATGAGTTCAGTCTCAGCACTGCCTGAGTGTCCCCTGGGGCTGCCAGGGGAACAATGACCTTATTTCTGGGTTATTTTCTCCTCCTTCTTCCCAGGTGGATATTCTCATTAGTGAAGGATGTGACCTCCCCCCCTGTGTCCCCCTTACTTGGTGTCACGCTGGAGGCCTGGAGATGATGCCACCTTCAATCCAAATTTAACCCTTCTCCTAAAATTCACCCGCTTGCATTCAGCAGAGTTGGATGGTGTTTTCTGATAGGAAAAGATGCCACTGAAATTGATACAGCATTAGAAATTCTTCCACTCAAATCCTGTATTCCAACAGGGAATAATAAATACACACTGTAGAAGATATATCCTTGGAATTGTCTGCTTCAGTTTCTTGGATGAGCTGCTTTTTCACCTTAATTAGCAGAGCTGGATCTGGTTCCTTTCAAGACTTACTGAAAATTAATCTCAGCTGAAGCAGTTGATGTTCAATTCCTGCATTAGAGGCCAAGGTGCTCCCCCAGTCCTGGTTTCCATCATGGAGACATTGGAATTGGTCTTTCCACTATGTTGTTCTTTCCTAATGAAGTGGCTCCCTGGGTTTTAATTAGTCTGGACAGTGAGACAGAAAGGGTTGGAAGGCACGGGAAGGAGCTGGGGAGACAAGGAAAACAAGTGGCATGAGAGGGAAAGTGATGCAGGGCAGTGCTGGGAGAAGACAGGAGGAAGTATTGCCATAATTTAAAATCCAGTGTTCCTTAAAAGTATTCTACTCTTCAGAGAGAATACTGGAATCTCTTCTGGAGAGCTCAGAGTTCCTTCCAGTGCCTAAAGGGGCTCCAGGAGAGCTGGAGAGGGACTTGGGACAAGGGATGGAGGGACAGGACACAGGGAATGTCTTCCCTTAGATGGGATATTGGGATAGAATTCTTCCCTGTGAGGGTGGTGAGGTCCTGGCACAGGGTGCCAGAGAAGCTCTGTCTGCCCCATCCCTGGAAATGTCGAAGGCCAGGCTGGGTGGGGTTTTGAGCAACTATTCCATGATTCCATTATTCAGAGATCCATTCTGGGCAAGTCACTGCAGCCATGTGGGAGCCCTGGTCTGAAGGCAGTTCCACAGGTCTCTATTCTCAGGAATTGAATCCTCAAGGAGCACATCCCTGTCTCCTTGCATTGCTGTCTCTCTGAGGAACACTGACATTTTCAGCTAGAAAACAGAAAAAGATGCAAAATCCTTTGCCATGCCTGGAACTGAAGGCTCGGGCACAGCAGAGTCACAATTTATAACTTTTTTTTTTTTTTTTAAAGGAGCTTGTACAAGAAAGCACATGAAAGGGTGTTGGCCTTTTATCTGGAAAAGGCAAAGACCTCTCCAAGGGTGGGGTTCCCAAGAGAGGGATTGCTCAGCCCTGGAGCTGCCGAGGGCTGGAGAGGCTGCAGGAAGCCTGCCCGATCCTGCCTGTCCATGTGCTTCCCACCCTCTGCAGGCTCCTGGACTTGTGCTCTTGGCTAGGGACTGGCAGGGACTGGGGAATAAATATTCCACACAAAATCCTGGCCAGGAAGACAGCAGCAGTCTGGCTGCTGGAAGGATGTGGGCAGCTCCAGAGTGCTGGAAGCTCAGAGTGCTGACATCCAGGTCAGGATGACCCTGGCAATGGATGTGCTGATCCAACCCCTCACTCCCTCTGCTCACACTGGATTTCAAGCCTTTGCTGCTCCCCTCTGAGCTAAAAATAATCCCAGACTGGTTTGGATTCGAGGGGACCTTACAGAAGGTCTCATCCCACCTGGGCAGGGACACCTTCTACTGTCCCAGGATGCTCCAAGCCCCAATGTCCAGCCTGGCCTTGGACACTTCCAGGGATCCAGGGGCAGCCACAGCTTCTCTGGGCAACCTTTTCAAACAAATTTTTAACAATTTTAAATGTTAAAAACATTTAAACAATGTTAAAACATTTTTTAACAAATTGTTCCTCACAGGGAACAATTTCCTAATATTTAATTTAATGTGATGCCAAGAGTGAAATTCAGCAGGGACACTCTTGATCCATGAGCAGGACCGCTCCTTCGGGACCCATGATCCAGAGGAGACAAAAGGCCAGAGGGATGGGGATGCCAAGAAGTCTTCTTGCAGGAATGAGGCCTAAATACACACATTTGTGTCTTTTTTTCTCGTAAACCCCCTTTCAGAAAATTCTCTAGAGGACAATTCTCTAGAGCTCAAATGCCCTCATCAAAAAATCCAAACCTCACTTCTTTTCCCAGTTTTTCCATAATAATTTCAACTAGAAAATGAAAACAACCCACTAGGAAAGTACTGTGTGAAACAAAAAGGCCAAAGGGAAATGAAATCAAAAGACAGTTGAAATTTGTGCACTCAGGCTTTGTATTTTGAGGAAGTGCTTGTTGGCAAGGGGCAGGGAAGAAGATCTTGCTGGGAGGGCTGACTCAAATTCAGCTGCTGATATCAAATCCTGGAACTCAGCATAACATTTTCATGGATCATTATCCACTGCACTTCAGAAGTAACTGTGAGATACATAATTAGGGGGTTTTGCAGAAGTAAACGTGAACCAGGAGGTGAATAAGGAGAAAAAAAGGTGATGGCTTCCCAAATACCCTTTTTTTGTCCCCATTCATGCCTCAGCTTCCCCACAAAGTGCCCTTTCTTCTCCATCTCCTCCCTCCCAAGTAATATCACCTGGTTTGGAGCATGAATTCTTATTACAGAAGAAAAGCTGCATTGTTCAATATCCTCCTCCTCTGAGTTATGCCAGTGGCACCTATTTTGACAGGGTCCTCATAATTTCCTCATATCTGACTAATTAGAGATGATGAAAGCCATGATTCATTAAAAAAACATGGATAGTCATCTGAGCAAATCCAACCTCCATCTTCAAATGGGGCCGAATTTTCTTAAATACCCATCAAACTTCAAACAAATGATTTAATCTCAAGGCTCCATCTTGTGGCAAAGTAAAGCAAAGTCACTGACTGAGAAATTAAAATTTGTTCTTCCTTAATATTTGTTCTTCCTTAATTTTCCCTGCTTCTTCTTTAATAACCTCATGGATGCGTTTGCTCATGTACAGGGAAAGTTTAATTTAATACCCTTGAAAACCTAGAGCAGTGCTAATTCTGAAACATCCTGAATTTCCCAAATTTCTGAATATCCATGTCCAATGTGATCGTGCTTGGGTGTATTTGTATTCTTGTAAATTTGTATTGTATTCTTTGTATTTATATTCTTGTAAAACTGTAGGATTTGGCATTAATTTTTAGCTGGAATCTCTTATGGAGGTTCTTTAACTCCTTCATTTTGAATTTTACTAATAGTGCAACGCAGAAAAGAAGTTTTATGATTACCAAGAATGATTTTTCAAGTTAGAAATTCTGATTAAAAAGATGTTTTACAAGTGGCAAGGGGTTACCTGGTGTTTGATCAGGTAATTAAAAAATAATAGAATCATTGAAGTCAGAAATTACCTCCAAGATCATCATGTCCAACCTTCAATCAAATCCCACCACTAAACCCCATCACCAAGGGCTGCATCTGCTTGATTTTTGAGCACTTCCAGGGTGGAGACTCCAGTGAAATTCTTCCAGGGAAGAAATTCCTGCTGATGTCCAACTTGAACTTCCTCTGGTGCAACTTGAGGCCATTTCCTCTCCTGCTGTCCCTGTCCCCTGGGAGCAGAGCCCAACCCACACCTGCACTCTCCTGTCAGGGAGTTGTGCAGAGCCAGAAGGTCCCCCCTGAGCCTCCTTTTCACAGAATCACAAATCACAGAATCACAGAATCACAGGATCACAGAATCACAGAATCACAGGATCACGAGGTTGGAAGAGATCTCCAAGATCATCAAGTCCAACCCCAGCCCTAACACCTCAACTAGACCATGGCACTGAGTGCCACATCCAGGCTTTTTTTAAACACATCCAGGGATGGTGACTCCACCACCTCCCCAGGCAAAGCATTCCAATACTTTATTATTCTTTCTGTGAAAAACTTCTTACTAATATCCATCCGATATCTCCCTTGGTGCAGCTGGAGGTTGTGTCCTCTGGTTCTGTCAGTGCTGCCTGTTCAAAGAGACCAACCCCACCAGAGCACAGCCACCTTTCAGGGAGCTGTGAGAGTGATTAGGTCACCCCTGAGTCTCCTTTTCTCCAGGATAAACAACCCCAGCTCCCTCAGCCGTTCCTCATAGGGCTTTTCTCCAGGCTGAGCCCCTTCCCAGCTCCCTCAGCCACTCCTGGAGCTCCAGCCCCATTCCCAGCTCCATTCCCTTCTCTGAACACTCCTCAGCTCCTGCAATCCTCTGTCCCCAAAGCCCTGGAGGGGACAGGCAGTGTGGCCTGGCCAGATAAAGCAGCCCTGGGGGGGCCAGGCAGGAAGGGGAGCAGCTGCTCCTTATCTGCCTTCCTGCAGCTCCCCCAGCACGGCAGCTTTTTTTATTATTTATTTATTTATATATTTTTTAATTTTGCTAATACTAAAGCTGGTTTTTAGCAAGCAGGAGCTATCGGGCTTCCAGGAGGGTGTTCTGGGCAGGAGAGGCAGCACCCATGGGTGCTCCCTGCCTGCTCATCTGCCTCATCCAGCCAGGAATCTCTGGGAGCTCCAAGCAGAGGGAGCAGCTCCTGGGCTGGGTTATTCCAGCTGGTAGTTTTATCCTGGTACAATTTTTTGCGAGGGCAAGGAATGACAGGACGAGGGGGATGGCTTCACACTGCCACAGGGCAGGGTTAGATGGGATATTGGGAAGGAATTCCTACCTGTGAGGGTGGTAAAACCCTGGCACAGGTGCCCAGAGAAGCTGTGGCTGCCCCTGGATCCCTGGAAGTGTCCAGGGCCAGGTTGGACAGGGCTTGGAGCAACCTGGAATAGTGGAAGGTGTGGAATGAGATGATCTTTGAGGCCTCTTCCAACCCAAACCCTCCTATGATTGCATGATTCTATGAAAATGATTATTTCTCCTTAGTGGCACAGGCAGCAAGGCATCATCTCCCAGGTAATTCCCCAGGTGCCCATGTTGGATATCTCACTGGGAACTCCCAGGCTGCTGTTAGCAACATCCCTGCCTTCTGTGCCCACCTCAGCTGGTGGCTGTGAGAACCTTTGCCTTGCTAAACACATGGAGAACAATTGCCATTTGAGGGGGGATAACTGGAGTGATCCAGAAGCATTTAACAATTGGAATATCATTCTGCTCCGTGGCTTTTTATTTTTTCCTGTTCCAGCTACAATGTCATTCACTAATGAATGCAGCATGGGCTGGGATTAGGTTTAAAGGAGTATTTTCCTGTTGCTGTTCCCTACATGTTGGTCGCACCCTTAATGATCTTGCTAGGAAATATTTACTTTGAGGAGTTTGCTTCTAAGTCCTCCAAGTGATCAAAACCAGGCAAGGCATGGCTTGCTCTCCTATGACTTCAGTTTTTCCTGGAAAGAAATAAGGACAAAAAAAAAATTCCCACTTCCAAAATTAATGCAAATCAGCTTGAAAATCATCTTGTCCCAATAAATGAACACTGCATTCTTTCTCAGGCAGGCTAATATTGGCTTTTAAGGGAAGAGAAACTCCCTTAAAAAAGAGAATCTTTAAGGGAAGAATGAACACTCATTGGCAGGATGGGCCTTCTGTGAGTGACCCCTGTGAGAAATCCCAGCCAGGGGTGCCAGGATCACTTTGGAGAAGAAGTTTGAGAAGCAGTTTGGGGAAATCCCAGCCCAGTGGCTGCTGACCAAGAGACCACCACATCCAATCCTTCCTTGGACACCTTCACCACCTCCCTGGGCAGCCCCTTGCAATGCCTGGCCACTCTTTCCGTGGAGAAATTCCTCCTGATGTTCCAGAGCGTGCTGCATTGAGCCTTTCAGGAGATCCCTCTGCTCCCTGCAATACATTTGCAGTTTAATTTTGATTCTTGATAAACCCACAGGACATAATTACACCCCAAAATTGCCCAGACTTGAAAGCCTGACCGTCCCTCTCTTGTTCTCCATGGCCTGTAACTCAATGCAAACCCCTCTGTCTCTCTCCATTTTCCAGTTCTTTCATTCATTCCTGCTGAGTAATTAAAAATGGCTTCTAAATAAACAGCAGGGATGATTTCCAAAATGTTCTGTATTTCCTTGCAGGGCTGGGACTTCTGTCATTGGCCCACTTAAGTGGTTTTGAAAGATTGTATACAGGTTCCTTTTACAATGCATTTGAAGTTTGTAATCCTGCTTAAACACACAAAAATAGGAAGGATTAACAAACTGCCACGCTGAGGCCAAAAGAAGACAGAGCTAAAAGCAATCAAGGAGCAGCCTATCAGATCCATGAAATAAATTGGGGGAAAAGTGGAAAACTGTCAACAAAAATAATATGTTATGGATCCTCAAGCCTTTGTGTTTATGCTAGAGGAAGCCTAAAATAATCTGTGGTTTCTGATGCTTGATTTAGTTTTCCACAAGCCTAATTAACACCAGATTAAGTTTGCTGCCACTATAGGTTATTGCTTAGACTGACGAATCCTGGCTGTTTATTTGTTTCCTAAAAAAATGACTGGAGGCAATAACAGCATGACACAGTCAATAAGGGTGAAAACAATGCTGTAATATTCGTTTTTAGAAACTTCATCTTCAGAAGAAATCCCCTTGACTTTCTGTATTGAATTCTGGCCCCAGAGTCTTTACAAAGGGAAAAATCCCATTGATTGATTGTCCCATTGATTTAAGATGCAACCCTGTGAATTTAAGCTAAAAATTATGGATTTGCTGCAGTAGATGGGTTTTCCCAGATGTTTTAAGCAGCCCATGTGCTCAGGGGCTTGGCCAGGTGTGGGCCAGGGGCTCATGGAATGGAGCTGAACGAGGCAGAGACTTACAGGGAGAAAATCCCTCATGTTGGCATCGACTCCTAGTGTGGATTATTTATAAGGAAAATATCCCAGAGTGGCATCAGCCATTCTGTGACTCTGCCAGTACAAATGTCACAACATCAGGATTGAACTAGAAACAGGGACAGGACACAGGGAATGGCTTCCCACTGCCAGAGAGCAGGAGGAGATGGGGTCTGGGCAGGATTTCCTCCCTGGGAGGGTGGGCTGGCCCTGGCACAGGGTGCCCAGGGAAGCTGTGGCTGCCCCAGCCCTGGAATTGTCCAAGGGCAGCTTGGAGAACTTGGAGCACCCTGGTCTGATGTCCCTCTGAGGTTTTGGAGGCTGCACTGAGCTCCTGGCAGACCCCAAAGAAATCATCCAGGCAGAGGGAACAGATTCTCCTGGAATGACTGAAATGTGGGCATAGACATGGACGAGCAAATCCCACAAATATGGATTTTCCTGCAAGTCAGAGCCAACACAGTCACTGAGTTTTCATCCTTGAATCTTCATCTCCTCTGAAGCAAAGCCCCAAATCCCCTTGGTTGGTGTTGACCTGAACTCAGATTAATTCTGGGAAGGAACAGAGGATGTGCCTGCTCAATGACACAGCTGGGAGAGAAACAGAAATTCCAAAGCCAGCCCAAATATCTGATGATAAGGGGCAAATAGCAGCATTTAGCGGATTCCTGCTCTCTTCTGCTCTGTCATAAATCCCTGACAGCAGCAGCTCATGGAGTGTGACCACAGGACAGCTCCCATGTTTCCTGCTGGCCAGGAGATGTGGAGGTGACACTTTGGATCATCCAAGGATTGTCATGGTCCTGCCTGATGCCTGCTGAGAATATCTCAGAGTCAGTGCTGTGTCTGAATTCACCTTTAGGAGGATTTTTTTTGCAGCAGACCCCCCCTCTATATTTCTCTGTCAAACTGATTTGTGCCCAGAGAAGCCCCAGGCTCACTCTGGTGCCACCATCCTGCCCCAGCCACCTCAGCAGAAAAGGACAGGATGTACAGGAATTCCACCAGATGGAAGAAAAATAATGAAAACTTCTCTTTTCTTCTAACATTTATCTAAAAACCTCCCCGAAAAAGCTCTCACTGCATTTAAGGTGCACTTGGGGAGCAGTTTTCCAGGGCTGCAGTTCATCATGCCCCGAAATATTGTTAATTTTGGTGTTTAGTGAGCCCGGCAGGGAGCTGTGGAGCCATTTGGATTCAATCACTCCCTCCCATCGCTTCTTAGCCCGAATTCCTCAACCAACTGCGGGAGGATTTATCGTTTGTGAGCTGGAAGTGAATTACTCCGGGTAACCCAATCCCGGGAGATGCCGTGCAGGAATGATGCTTTTCCAGGGCTGTGTCCACAGGTGCCTCCCTCTTCTGGACTTTTAAATCACGCACAATGCAACTGGCATTAAAAGAGGAGAGCGATTATTTAGGAATAACCTAGGGAAATTCCCGATGCCCTAAGCAGATGCTGCAGAGATTTTCCCTCAAATAAATGTCCTTGGAAGCTGCGTTTTCCTGCTCTTTGCCCTCCCCCTTGGCTCCTAAGCCTCTCTCCTTGGTCACGTCACAGCAATTCTCCTCCTTTCCAGCTGCTGCATCCCGGCTCGGCTCCTCCTGCTTCCCATGCAGGAGATGTGAGGCTGGGGCAGCTCTCACGCGGCTCGGAGGACACAGCAGCATCCAAATCCCATGAAAATGTGTGTTTTGGAAAGCCCGGCTCCTCCGGCTGCCTCTGCTTGAACGTGGAATATTTTGGTTCAGCTCAGCCACAGAGCCGAGTCCGAGGAGTTTCCCTGCATCCATCCGTGCCTTGTAAATCCCATCCCATCTGCCACGGAGGATAGGGGAAAGTCCCCATTTCCCCATTATTTTCTTTCATCTTGTCCCACTTCCTTTCTTTTTTCCTCATTTCACTTTCCCCATTTCGCTTTCCCCACTTCTGTTTTTTCCTTCACTTCCATCTCAATTCTTTTCTTTCCCCACTTTTCCTTTCCCCATTTCCTTTCTTTTCCCCTGCTTCCTTTTCCCTACTTTGTTTTTCCATTTCCCTTTCCCCATTTCCTTCCTTTTCCCCTGCTTCTCTTTCCCTACTTCCTTCCTTTTTCCATTTCCCTTTCCCTATTTCCTTCCTTCTCCCCCTGCTTCTCTTTCCTCATTTCCTTTCTTTTCCCATTGTTTCCCTTTCCCTGCTTTCTTCCTTTTCCCCTTTCCCTTTCCTTATTTCCCTTTCCCCATTTCCTTTCTTTTTCCCTGCTTCCCTTCCCTCATTTCCCTTCTTTTCCCATTGCTTCCCTTTCCTTTGCTTTCTTCCTTTTCCCCATTTCCCTTTCCCCATTTTCTTTTTCTCCACTTTCCTCTGCCCACTTCCTTTCTTTTTTCCCTTTTCCCTGTCCCCATTCCCTTTCTTTTCCCCCCTGTTTCCCTTCCCTCATTTCACTTCCTTTTTCCCCACTTCCCCCTCCAGGGAGGGAGCATCAAGGTTGGATCAGCTGATCCCAGGGTGGTCCCTTCCACGTGGCCGAGGTCAGGATGTGCCCCCAGGCTTGTCCCATCCCCTCGGAGCTCCCCCCGTGCCTGTCCCTTGTGCTTTGCCACGAGGTGGCTTTAAAGTAAAGTGGATTTGGGGGATATTCATCTAAATCCTAAATCCAGGTCAAAGTTCCTTCTTCTGCTAATCCCTCTCAGTCTTATCCCCAGATCACAGTGCCTGGGAGTGGGATTCAGGTGCTTGTGAGCATCAGGAGGTCAGCGATGCCTCAGGTGAAAACTGAGTTCCAGAGTGATGGATTTTATGGGAAAACATCCCACAGAGACCATTCCTACAGCTCACCCAGCCCAGTGTCACTTGTTCCCTGCCATCCGTCCCACAGAACAATCCTTGTGCTCAGCCTTCCTCCGTTAATTGCCATGGAAATTCGATAATTTCATCCTAAAGCAGAGTTGAGGAAAACTCAGGAAGAGCTCGGATTACTGAAAACTGGAAAAAATTAATCTTGATTAAAGCACTTCCCCCAGGAAAATCGGGACCTCCTGAACTCCGCCGAGGGCTGATTGCTCTCCAAGCTGGGATGTGCCCAGTTTGTCCCAAACACCTTGGAAAAAGGAGGAAAATTCCCTCCAGAGGTGGGATTTAGTGGGCTCTTGGCTTCATCCCACTCAGGGAAAGTGCCAAAAGAGGGACATTTCTCTCCCACAGTGTGATGGGATGGTCCCATCAGCACCCACTGGCCTTACCAGGAGGGAAAATCAGGATGGGGCAGTGCCAGCAGAAGGAGCAAAAGAGGAAATGGACCCTGTTTGTTTGGCATTGCTGAGACAAGGAGGGAAAAGTCCTTTTCCAAACCCAGCATAGGGTGGATTTGGTGTGTTCTGGCAGGTTGATCATGATGAGGGAAAGGAGGACTGGGACAGGAATTAGAATTGAAGACCAAACTGCTTCTTTTCCTTAATTTTCTTCTTACTTTCTCTTATTTCAATCTCTTAATTTAATCAAATTTTTATTTTAAATCTATTTATTTTAATGCTTATTTCATTTTTTGGCTAATTACTTTTTCTTTGAATTTCTTCAAATTTCATTTTTTTTATTCAATCCATTTTGATTTTTAATTTATTCAGTTACCTCTCCGTGTGGATTCTGCTGCTCAACACCATGACCTGCACAGGTTTAAAAGAGCAGATAAATGGGCTGCTACCTATCCCAGGCAGTTCCTGTTATCCAGCATCTCTCCAGCTTGGATCCCTCTGGCTCTGCCCATGGGATTTTCCTGTTTGTGGCGGAATTTAAGGAGGGATTTAAGGCAGTGCAGAGGTGTCACTTGGAGATGTGGATTAGTGTGGCCTTGGCAGTGCTGGGGGACAGCTGGTGACACCATCACTGTCCTGAGAGCCTGTGCCAGGGCAGGACAATCTTTTGGGTGGAGAAATTTGCCCTCATATCCAACTAAACCTCTCCTGGGGCTAATTGAGGCTGTTTCCTCCTGTCTTTAATGTTACTGGGAGAAGAGGCCAACACCCAGCTGGGATCCCAGAATCCCAGAACCACTCAGGCTGGAAAAGACCTCCAAGACTGAGCCCAACCCCCAACGAGCCGAGCCCAGAGTCCTGAGTGCCACATCCAGAAAATAAAATCCATCCCCTCTTCACATCCATGGTGTGGCTGGTGCTCCAAGCTTGGTCCTCGAGCTGTCCCATCCCTGTGGCACCTTCCCACCCTCATCCCACTGCTCCCACCCACCCCAAAGGACACCGGGGATCCTCCCCTGGACCTCATTATCCCATTGACAGCAGTCCATATCTCCCTGGCCAGGAATGTATTTACTCCTGGGCACATGAGAAATTCATTTCCCAAATTGAATTATCTGCCTCGGGAGATCGGGGGTTTTGATTGTGTCGCTGCACTTCGGAAAGCGACTGAAAATTGATAAAAGCCAGATGGGAAGCGGAAACAGTCATTTCATGACTCCTTAAACGTTTCACTTGGTTAACCCTTGGATTGCACCAGGCTTGGAGTCGGGCTGGAGTGTGGAAGCAATTTGTTGGGGAGTTCTCGGGATGCAGAGTGGGCTGGAAGTGCTCACCAGGGAAAAGAGTCCCTGCAAGGGAGAAAAAAAAAAGCCTTAGGACAGAGATGTTGTTCAGCCAGAAGGATTCTAAGACAACAGGAAAACATCCCAGCTGAAGGGTGTTTGGGTGCAGGGAATGTTCCTGAAGCTGTGGGATGAGCAGTAAATCCCTCAGGCAGTTCTGGATATGAGGGAGGCAAAGCCCAGAGTGCAAATGCCCAGCAGAGGGAACAGGAATTTCTTTTCTTTGAGTGTGTTTCAATCAGCAGAAAATCAAAGAGAGGAAACACAGGAGGGAGGAGTGGTTTTCCAGGTTGCTGGTCCTGGGGAACACAAGTCTGGCACTGTGGATTATGCTGAGAAGGCTCCCCAGCACCTGTGAATGGAGCTAACCCAGACACTCACTTTATTCCTCTGCTCTATCCTTTAAATTAACCTTTTGTAGGATTTCTCTAGGATTATTTCCCACTGGAGTGTATTCCTTGTGCTCCCACGGACCACACATGGCACAAATTCCCAGCTCAGCCCAGCAGGACTCAGCCCTAAATCTAAACCTCTCCAAAATATCTGCCAGTGCAATTAAAACCCTCAAATTCCCTAATAATTAAGGCAGAACATGACACAAGCAGCCCATCTTTGGGATCTGCAGCTGGAGCAGGGAGTGGATTCCGGGGCACATCTGCATTTTATCCTCCAGCTCTGGGAGCAATAACCTCGCAGGTGTTGGGGTTGGGATGTCTCCTTGCATCCCAAATCCTTGCCAGATCCCTTCCCTCCGTGAGAAGGCTCCAAAATTAAATTGCCTTTAATTGGTTTAGGGTTCTGCTTCTGCCGCTGTCGCCTCTTGGAAGCTGCAAAAGGCTCCAGCCCGGAATTCTTTACGATCTCAGTTTCCATTTAATTAATATTTTCCAAGTTGGTTTCCTGTTTTCCTGTGCCAAAAACACATTTCGGCAAAGAGGAAAATTATTTCACATTCCAAGTGTTGGAAACCATTGTTTCAGCCCAGAAATTTGAGAAAAGCTGATACTTCTTTATCAGCAGACTCTGGTGATCCTTGTTTTCCCAGAAGATGGATTTTTATCCCAAATTATTGGCACAGGGAGGGAGCCCAAAGCTCGTGTTCCTCCCTGGATTTTGGGTCCAGAACTCCAGTATATGATAATTTTTAAATCCCACAAAAGAGGAGTTTCTATTCTTATCAGCTCCAAAATAATTTGTCTTAGAGCAAAGCTAACAGGGAAGCTGGAAAAGGGCAGGGAAAGGGCTCTGGGATGGGAAAATCTCGCTCTGCCCGGAGTTGCTCCTTCCAAAAAAAATCTGATGTTGGGAAAGGCCATGGAAGGAAAAATATTTTTACTGGGGCAGGAAGCCAAGGAACTTCTCCAGCTCTGCATCTCCCATCCTGACCATTTTCCATGGTTTTGAGCCGTTATCCTGCCCGTGCCTGGACCATTCCTGCTCCACAGTCCCAGGGATGTAAATGTGGGAATGAGGAGCTTGACGTTCCCAAAACTGCTTCAGATTCAGAGGGATATTGGAATAGTCCAATTTTGGAATTATGGGATTATTTTCCCTGGGGAGATGCTGGTGGAGCATCCCTGGCCAGCAGCTCATGGGTGTCAGATCACTAGGAAAAAAAAAAAAAAAAAAAA
>VWZS01005381.1:0-62792 GCA_013397075.1 Rhabdornis inornatus | reverse complement strand
AAAAAAAAAAGAGAGAGAGAATTTCCAAATTCCTCCAGGTCAGGCTGGGTCAGATCTCATTGGATAAAACCAACATTTTATTTTAGTTTAATTTTTTTAAAATATAGGAAAAAAGGGAAATTATTTCAATTTCCTCAGGACCAGCCATACGCTGTCATTGGAAAGAAAAGCTGGGAAAGAGAAAGGGGGGATTTTGCAGGAATATTTTACACGGGAATACTCAGCTGGGGCTGCTGTGGATTTGGATCCACAAGCAAAACAAAAAGGAAAAATCAGAGTTTTCCAAAGCCCTGTCCCTCAGATCTTCTGGCTCTGTACAGCTTCAGAAGGCTGGGAAGTGTTTTTGCAGTGGATGAAGCAATTCCTGCCAGGACAGGGGGAGAATCAGCTGCAGATTAAGAAAAAAAACAAAAACAAAAACAACAACAACAACAACAACCAAAACAAAACAAAAAAAAAAACAACAAAAAAAAACAGAAGCAAAAACAAAAACAAAAAAAAACCCCAATAAAATAAAATAAAATAAAATATGCAAAGGAAAATAGAAGGAAAAATACAAGAAAATAAAAGAACTAAAATAAAAGAGTGAAATACAAATAAATTGAGTAGACTAGACTAAAGTAACATAAAATAAAATAAATGTAATTAATTATTGAATCAAGGAGCAAGAAATGAGTTTTGCTGGTCAGACAGATCCTAAAAATGTAATATTAAGATTTAGGGCTGATTTGGGCCAGGTCTAACCCAAAACTGATGCTCCTCCCCCTCCTCCAGCCTATTGCAATGATCAGCTTCAATTCCAATCAGCAAAACAATCAATAAAATGATCAGGAAAATAGTCAATAAAATAATCAGAAAAATAATAATCAAAATTTAGAGGAAATTTAGAGGAAAAGACAGAGAAAGCCCAGGGTGATCCCAGGGTGTTTCCAGGGCAATTTTTGTCTGGATGATTAAATTTAATGGAGTTAATTCAGATTCACACTGGGAAGCCCAGAGTCAGGAAGAAAAAGACATAAAATAAGAATTGGGAGAGGGAGAAAAGTGTAATAATTTTAATTAAAAAGACAAGAATTACCAAAAAAAGCTCCTACAGTACGGATGCATTTTAGGAAAAATCTGGGAAGTAACAGTGACCATTTTTATCCCAGGATTCTTGTGGTAATTACTGCAAATGGAATTGGGTAAAAAAGTCATTTTATGCAAATATTGTGGTTTAATATAAAACCAATGAAAATAAATGGAAAAAAAAAAAGCAAAAAAACCCAAAAAACCCCAGGTGATTTAAAACATAATTATTTTACTGAATTTTATTTGGGGGAAGGGAAGGGCTGAACTCTCCCAGCCTCATTCGAGCTCCCTTGGCTGCTGTGGCTTCACCATCCCCTGGGATCATCATTGCCTGGATTCAGCCACATCCCTGTGGCTGCAAAACTGCTAAACCACTCGGGAATTAAATCAGAATATTTCCTTTCCCTTTGATTTTGTAATTCATGGCTTCAAATATGTAATTAAAGAACGGGATAATATTATTGATAATTTTCTAAAATGTGAATTAAATAACAAACGGAGTTAAATTAACCCTGGGAGTCAGCAGCTCTTCAAGGTGAACTCTTCTCCTTCATACTCCATGAAAATTAATTAATTTTCTGCTTTTTCCAGTAAAACACAGCACAGGAACTGGGAAGGAGCCCGAGGTCTGTCCCTGCTTTTTGTCACCATGAGAGGAGTTGGCAGCTCCAGTCCCATCCCAATCCCAATGCCAGCGATGCCATTGGCACTGCTGGGAATAATTTTGTTCAAGATTAGAATTTACAGATCTATTTTGTATAAGGTATTTTCTTCGTAGGAAAAAAGAGAGAAAATCAATCCCCCTCACCCTGCTGGAGTTTCAGAGGAAATTCCATGTCCCGCTCTGAGCATCCACAAGAGAAAACAGGGAGGGAGAAATCCTTGTTTCCAATGATAAAAATAATCCCAAAGTGGTGTTGCTGAGCGGGGTNGGGTTGCACATGCTGCCTTTGGGATTCACTGGAGAATTGTATTTACTCGAAAACAGTAAATCTGAGGATTTTATATTTCCATCGAGCATCCCAAGAAGCCGAGAACGGACCGAGCGCCAGATGCAAGGAAATGTGTGGGATGCTGCAGGGAATTAAATCGGCTTCTGGCAGGATCGAGAGCCTGAGGAGAAGCAGGGATTCGCCTCCAGATGGCAGGAGGGAGGCTTGGATCAGCTGCGGGCTGCGGGAAAACCTCCGCGCTCCCAAAATGTGCGCGGGGCTGGTACCACCCGACAGCCTGGGGTCAGCACCCCCAAATCCCAGTGTCAGCACCCCCAAATCCCAGTGCTAACATCCTCCAAACCCGTGTTACCAACCCCAAATTCCAGTGTTAATATCCTCTAATCCCAGTGTCAGCACCCCCCCCCCAAATTCCAGTGTTAAAATCCCCCAAATTCTAGTGTTAATATCCTCTAAAGCTGTGCTACCAACCCCAAATCCCAGTGTTAAAATCCCCCAAATCCAGTGTTAATATCCCCCAAATCCCAGTGTCACCACCCCCAAATCCCAATGTCAGCATCCCCAAATCCCTGTGTTATCACCCTCAAACCCCTGAATCACCATGCCCCAACCCCCAGTGTTAGCACCCCAAAATCCCAGCGTTAGCACCCCAGAGTCCCTGTATTACCATCCCCAAATCCCAGTGCCAGCAGGCACAGCTTGGAAAAGCCCCCTGGCATCCCTAGAGTCCAATGACTCCCAGCCCTGCCAGGGCCACCACTGACCCATGTCCCCAAGTGCCACATCCACATGGATTTTAAATCCCTCCAGGGATGGGAACTCCACCCCTGCCCTGGGCAGCTCTGCCAGGGCTTTTCCTGAAGAAATTTTTCTTAATATTCATTCTAAAGCTCTGTCCTCTTCCAGGGAACCAGGACCTGGATGCTGATGTTGAAGATCAAGCTGTGAAAGAAAGAGGTTTTAGGAAGTGAATGAATTAATAGGGGATGAGGGGAATCCCATTATTGACCCAGAAAAGCCTCTTTCACCCAGCCCCTGGTGCCAAATGAAGGAGGTGAAGCTGCTTTTTGTGGGGTGGCTCATGCAGGAAGCTAAACTTGAGTTTAAATTGGCAGAGGTTGAGTTTAGATGGGATATTAGGAATAAATTCCTGCATGTGAGGGTGGGGAGGTCCTGGCACAGGGTGCCCAGAGAAGCTGTGGCTGCCCCATCCCTGGAATTGTGTAAAGACGGGTTGGACAGGGCTTGGAGCACCCTGGGATTGTGGAAGGTGCCAGGATTTGGAACTGGATGGGTTTTGAAGGCATTCCCAACCCAAACCATGCTGGGATTCTGTCTGGATGCAGATCCTGGTGCCCAGACAAAACTGAGTCACATTTGCAAAACTGTTTGCCGAGGAAGCAAATTGCACATGACAAGGATTTGGTTCCAGTTTATAACTGAGGGGGGAAAAAAGACAAAATAAACACGTCCTGCATGGGAAGGGTTCACTTCAAATCCGAGAAACTCCAAACTGAGCAGCTTGATTAGTGTTGGTTTCCCAAGTATCCAAAATCCCAGCGCTGAACTCTCCAGGAGTGGATTTGACCACGAAGGATGGAGGAATCGCTGATCCCCACTCATCCCACATCCTCTCCCATTGGAAGGCTCAGTCTGGGAGTGTTGTCTCATTTGTTATTAATAACATCCATGGTGTGCACTCAAGCTGAGCCTCATTCCATGTGTCCGGTGTTTGGGCATCGTGTGCCACGGCCCATCTGGGCCTCGTTTGAAGCCCCTCGCAGTCACAGGGGTCCATGTGCAACTGATAAAAGCCAATTTGGGGTGGCTGAGAGGGAGGGGGGGCACCTCTCTCCAGGCCAATGCAAGAAGGACGCCCTATATGTTTTGGAAGTGCTAAACCCCAGGGAAATTACTTCATCCAAAGCCGCTCCAGACCCCAGTAATGAAGGCTGTGATGTAGCCAGTGTTCACCCATGTTGACTTTACAGTACTGGAATTAATCCATGTGCATTGCAGCTTGGTGAAATCACTTCCAGCCCGTAGCAGCTCCGGGGCTGACTTCATCCTTGCAGCCCCAGATGCAGATCCTCAGTCAGGGAAATCAGGGAGAGGATGGAAAGGCTGCTCCCCGTGCACGCCCATGGCTTCGTGGGGATGTCAAATTGTCCTGGGCACCATGAGGATCTCCCAGCTCCGTGAGGATTCTCGGTGCTCTGCCCATCTGCTCTCGTGGCTGTGCTTCCTGCAGGGCTGGAGACAGGGATTTGCTGCTCCCTCTATGAGATTATTGCATTTTAACCCCTATAAAAATCCTGGTAATCTCACTGTGACCGCAGCTTGTCCAGGGTGCAAATTCCAGCCGATGCTGTTGGCCGTGCCCAGAGCTTCCTTGGGAAGGGGATGTGCAAGCACAGAGCTTTCCTCCCTGCCATAAACCCCACTGCCCTCATCCTGGCAATCTTTAAATTTTAAGTCCTTTGAAGATGGACACTCTGGGTATTTTTGTGCTGTTTCAACCACAGAAATTCAAGTGATGGGGTGTCCTGGGAGCCCAGCTCAGCTCCAGGGTGTGGGTTCGGAGGAGTTGAGGAAAATACAAATCCCTGCAGGTCTGCACATGCAATCCACTGCCCAGCCCTGTTCCCCTTCCTTTTCTTCATCCCTATTTTTTATTGCCATTTTCTCAGTAAAAATGCAGCCACCTTTTCCTGGGCAGTGCTTGCTCCTTTATCTAAGAATTAGGAGTTCCTGCAACCCTAGACCCTGAGTGTGGTGCTTCTGTCAATCCCATAACGCCGAAATCCCATGGGGATGGATCCTGACTGTCCAAGCTCTCCCTTGCTCCATGCCTAGAGGCTGGAGGATGCTCTGGGGACCCCCGAGCAGCAGAGTCCCCAAATCAAGCAGATCTGGTGCTCTTCTCAAGTCTCTGCAGCAGAGGGAAATTTATGGGAATTCATGGATATTCAGCTTTCTGAGGAACTTAGAGTCTCTGTGGCAGCAGGATTTTAAAACATCCCTGAGGGCAATTCCTTAGGTAAGGGAGAGGGCTCTGAACACTGCTATGGGCATTCCAGGGTGCCCCTTGGAATACTACAGGGTGTAGGGAAAGTGCGAAATGTGAGTATCCAAAAGGATTTATCAATCCTTGTATTTTTGCTGGGCTGTTTGCTGTCTTACCTAACCCCTGTCATGTAATTTAATTACGTTTGTTTAATTTCTTTCTTTTTAAAAAAAATGCATCTGGGACTGGTAAACTTAATTAAAAAGAAACATTGTTAAGCAGCCTGATACAGCCATAATTTGATTTAAAGTACTGGATGATACCAACATTATAAATGTAAAGTGATATGGCTTTTTTGGGGGAAAAAAAGGGATTTAAATGAACTTAAAATCCTTCTTCATTTGAGCCAGGGTTAATTGTTAAGTCTTTCTTCCTCCTGTTTTGTGGCTGTAGGGCTTTTCCAAGTAGGGGAAGAAATATTCCCTCTTCAAACAAAGGATTGCAGGATCATTTGTGCTCTGCAACCAAGCCAGGTTTCGGTACCTTTGTTCATGGAATGCGAAATTCCGAGTGCCCTGAGATCAGTGCCAGAGCTCCCACGGATTTCAAAGGTACCAGGACGTTAGGGATCGTTCAGATTTCTCCGTGGAAAAATTTCCTGGATTTCAGGGAATCTGAGTCAGAGAGGTAGAAGTTGCCATCAGAACCTGTTTATTATAAATATATTAAGTGTGATCTAGTGGGATACAACACAATATTCCATAGGATTGATGCTTTTCCTGATTGGAATCCAAGCAAATCCATCTCCTCCGTTCAGCGGGGGCCGGGGCAGGATCCGGGGGATGCCTGGCTCACTCTGGATCCCGCTCCATAAATCCGGGATATCCTGTGCTGCCCCTACCAAATCCTTCCCAAATCTCCTGCTGGGGTCGAGCCGGGCTCAGCTCGGGGATTCACACCCGGAGAGAGAGAAAATCCTGAGAGAGGCTGGAAAATGTCCCGGCTCCACGGCAGCGCTGCGGGATCGGGGCTGGGATGCTCCGCTGGCTCCGCGAGGATGGAGCTGGGATTAGGGCTAAAACAGGGATTGGGGCTAGGATTGGGGATGGAGCTGGGATTAGGGCTAAAACAGGGATTGGGGCTAGGATTGGGGATGGAGCTGGGATTAGGGCTAAAACAGGGATTGGGGCTGGGATTGGGGCTGGGACTGGGATTGGGGTTGGGGTTGGGATTGGGGCTGGGATTGGGGCTGGGACTGGGATTGGAATTGGGGTTGGAGCTGGGATTGGGACTGGGATTTAGGCTGGAGCTGGGATTGGAGCTGAGGCTGGATGGCACCCATCTCCCTCCCATCAATGCTGCAAAATCATTTCCTAATTCAACACAAAATAAAAAGGCTTTTTCCAGTAGCAAAATAATTTTGTAGCAGCTGCTGGGTTTAAGTTTTCCCTGAATTATTTGCAGGAATATCCCAGACAGGCCAGAAGACAGCTGGAGGGGGGAAACCCCAAATTTCCAACCCTGAGCTCGGGGAATTCCCTCCCACAGTGATGCAAAATCCCTGGGATGGGTTTTGCCAGCCAGAGCTGAACACATCTCTGGGTGCTGGGGTTGTGCCAGTGCAAATTTGGCACAAATCAAAGCCAGAACTGAACCAAAAGATGACAAATTATGAACAAATGATGAACAATGGGATATTCGGTAATTATATTTTGTAGTTTGGTTTTTGAACTCTGTGTAGAACTGTTCTGATGACGTGATGGACTCATGGACAGACTTAATTCCACTTGTTTTAGTTTTCAGATTAGTGCATATAAAAATCTTCATTGAAAAATTCTTGAAAATTGAAATCTAAATTAAAAAATCTAAATTTCACTTTTGAATTGCACTTTCCCCTTAATTTTTTTTTCCCCAGTAGCTTTTGCCTTTAATAAGAATCAACCATCCTGCTTCCCCCTCCTCCAGGGAAGGAGCACACGGCTGACAGACACAAAGCCGGGATACACGAGAAGGAAAACACTAAAAATGAAAAAAAAATACAATTTTTCCTTCAACCTCAGTCGATTACAGCGATCTGAGCTCCAACTGGAGTCACAGACCCCAAGCTGGAAAGTGTAACAGGTTTGAATTTAACTTTCTCGCTTTAAACTTTAAATTTTTTGGAACTTCATGACTTAGAAAGTGCCCGAGAGCTCCCGGAGCGGCTCCGGCACAGGCGGGATCCCAGCAGGAGCTTTGCAGGTGTCCCGGTAGGAAAAAGGATTTCATGTTATTTGTTGAGTGGAAACCGTGATAAATTAAAGCTTTTCTCTTTTGTCTTGCAAATTATTCTCAATGTGTTCTTGATTTGGGGGAAGGTAAACAAAATGAGAGAGTTTTCAAACTCGGGGTTGTTCGCACATGCGACAACTCCAGGGATCTGCTGGAGGGTTTGTGGGAGCTCGGGAAGGAAAACCCATGGATTCAGGGAACCCCTTTTTCTGTCACTTAGCTCTATTTGCCAGCCGTGGACACGGGGGTTTTTAATTATTAATTTTCTTAAATTAATTTTTTACTAATTCTCTTGGTTGCATTTTAATCCTGTTATCTATTACAGAGAAAGAAAAAAAAAATCCAGGGCTGTGTTTTGTGTATTTGTTCCCTACGATTCAAGGGACAGCAGATCCATTCCTTATCTCCCAGAATCCTGGGGTCATTAAGGTTGGAAAAGAGCTCTGAAATCATCAAATCACCCAGCCCCACCACCCTGCTCTAAGCTGAATTGTAACAATTTGAGGAAAATCCATTTTTCAGTGCTCTTACCTCCACTCTGAGCTGCCCAGACAGGGGAGCACAAACCAGCTCGGGCCAGGGAATGCCGTGGGAGGGAGGGATGCTCCTTCAGATGGAGAAAGGATCACTCTGAGCCAGCTGGGATCCATCAGCCTCTGCCCACTGAACCCTGCTGGGAGCTGGTCTTTGTTGGGTTTCTCCAGCAGGCAAGGAGCTCTGGCAGCAGCTCCTGCCCCATCTCCAGCTCTGAGCAGCGCTGATCCCTGAGATGCCGGGAGAACAGCCCTGGTCCTGCTGCTTCCCGACATCTCCCATCCCACAGCTCTGCCACGCTGTGGGGTATGAGCCATGCCAACAAAACCCCTCAGGAAAGAACGTCCAGGAAAAGCCTGGAGTTCTTCCCTGCCCTCCAGCAGCAAAGCAGAGCTGCAGCTGGAGCTTTCACAGCTCCTCAGTGATTCCCTGAGTTTGCTGCGGCTGCGATTGGGAATTGGAGGATGTGAGGATCAGGAGCCTTTGGCATCCTCGGGGCTGAGTTTTGTCGTGTTCTGCAGTGAACTGGAGGAATTCTGTTCGGTATGGAAGTGCTTTAAGTTTGTGGAACATGGGACAATAATTCTGAGCAGATGCACAAATGTAGGCAGAAATCCAGGGAGAAGTAGAGTTCATCTCCCTACAGTTTATGGAAACTGCCCTTGCCAGATTTGTGCTCTGCTGTCCCAGGAGAAAGGGGAAGGAGAGGGAAAAAGTGAAGCCCAAGTGGGATTTTTAAAATCTGAACAGCTTCTGGCAGCATTGGAGTCGTCCAACCTCCTGCCTTTGGTGGCAGTGCTGGAGGAGAAGCCAAACCTGCCCTGTGCTTGGTTTAATGCTGCTCTCATCCTAAACCTTCACCCACGGGAATGCTAATGCAACAATAATTCTATTCCAAACTATGTCCACCAGGTTTCCCATAGGGAAAGGGACAATTTACCCAGGAACTAAAGGGGCACAGCCAGACTTGAGCAGCACTGAAAGGCAACATCCCCCTGAATACAACCAGATGTGCAAGGAATACACGACTTTCCATGGGTAAAACCTGCTGCAGATCCCAAATTAGACTCAGCTGCTACTTCCAGGTCTTGAGGGTTAGGAAAAAGCAATTTTTTTGTGGGTGAGCCATAACCATGGCTCAGCCTTCCGGCCACGGCTGGCAGGGCAGAGTATTTATTGGTGAGGGCAGATGCTCCCGACTGGAGATATTAAACCCATATTCCTGACTTTTAATTGCAGCTTAGCTAAAACCCCACACAAGGCAGGGAACTAAGATCAGTGTATTCCACACAGCAAGGAAAATTATTTTGTCTCCTCTGAACCTTCCCACTCTGCAGTGTGGGCTCCAACCAAGGGTGGGAAAACCCTGCAGTTCCCAGTGGAGTATTTCACGTTTCCCACAGGAGGATCTTTCCTCAAATACCCACACACTTTCATCCTGGAGACCCTGGATGGGAAACCACAGCTGGCAGCTCTGCTCCGTGTCCATACTGGCTCTGTGACCCCCAAAACTGCACACAGAGTCCTGGAGCTGGGACAGAGCATCCTGATGGATGGAGAAATGTCAAGGGAACAGAGCTGGGTGAGCTGGGAGGTCCCAGGGAAGGGCCTGGGGAGCTCAGCCATGGATGGACACCAAGAGTTCAAGAAGAGATGTTCCTGCAGAGCCCCTTGCCCTGCTGAAAGCCAAGGGATGCTTGACTGGAGCTGGCTCCCTCCTTGAACCAAAGCTCTCCCAAACCTTCCCAGATCACCTTGTTTTTCCATTACTTGAGGACTCAGCTCTTTTCTCTGAGCAAATCCCCTGCTAAGGTTGCTGGGATTTGAATTTACAGCCACGGGAGGTGTTGAGCCACCAGGCCAGATGGTTATGTGCTAATTTCCATGGGTTGGAGTGGTTTGGGGATCTCAGCACAACTGTCCACATTCCCAAACTAGAGAAAGCCGTAGCTTGAGCTGTTTCCTACATTAAATCATTGCATGGTTTTCTTCTCCCCTTATTGCAGAAGAGGGTTTGATTTGGGCTATATAATTTACAGTCCATAGCCTGTGACCCAGTGCAGCCAGGAGGAAAGTTTGGAAGGGGAGATAATACCATGGAGACAGATTTTCCTCTTCCCTGAGCTGAAATTCCTCATGAAGTTGAATTTTGTTGACCAGTTCAGCTAATTCTGATTTTCTTCTACTCCAGCAACACCAGCCACTGACAGATTTAATTGACAGACTTTATCAACAGACTTTATCCTTATTTTGCACAACTCAGTGCTATTGGGTGGCAAGTCAATCACATTTATTTACAAATTTAAAATTAAAACCAGAAAATTATACCCATCCTCCCTAAGGGGGTGGCCAAAGAGCAGAATCTCACCCAGCTTTGCACGGGGAGTTCATGAGGCTTTAATTTCCAACGCAAAGAATATCTCACTGGGCTGGGGGGGTGACATCACCCTGCTCCCAAAACTTCATGTGGTTCTTTTCCTTGTTTTTAAAGCTATTATTTTACATCTCTGCCGACAGATATTTGTATTGGCACATCTCATGGAATATTAAGATTGCATCTTTTCTGTTTAATTTCAAAAGGCGCTTCCTAACCCGAGTGCAAGCTCACAACTCCAAACCATGAAGATGACTGAAAGCTTCCTTGCAAACCTCTTAATTTATTGTCCTTCTCCCCAGTGCCTCAGCCCTTCCAAGCTTCCATTCTCATCCCTCTATATTTGCATTTAGGGCCATAATTAGCTGCATTAACCGAGGATAGAGTAGCAAAACAAAGAGGAGTTTTCTCTCGGCCTCACCCAGGTGTGGGCTTGGTTTAAGGACAGAGTTTGGGTTTAGCACACAGGGAAGGATGGAAAAGCCTTCAGCATGCCCTGGGGCCAGAAAAGAGCTGGTAGAGACAGCAGCAATGGAGAGAAATGAGTGGAAACAAAACCCTTGGAAAAGCACTTTTCACCAGAGTTAGTGGGACTGGGATAAATCACCACACCTGTTTGGACTCACCTGCCCTAACCCCAGGGAAGTGGGAGCAAAGCTTAGTGCAGATGTGGGGCTTTGGTGTGGTGGAAGAACAAGCCTCAGAAACCTGCAATTCCATCAGGAATAAACCTGCCTATCCCTGGCTTTTTGCTGCACTCAAAGAGTGGTTAAGCTTTTTTTTGGTGGAGTCACAAAGCCAGGAGGTGTTCAAAACCCACGGGAACGTGGCATTCATGATGTGGTGTAGTGGGCATAGGAGTGGTCTGTCAAAAGCTGGACCTGATGACCTTGGAGATCTTTTCCAGCCTCCATGATTCTGTGATTTTTGAAGCCAAACTCCAAAAGGGGTTCTTGTCCACACTGTGGAAGTCACCAGCCAAGACCACAGGGCTCCCCAGTGCCCGTCCTGCCCCGTGTCCTGGCCATGCAGCTGCCACCTCTGGGTCTTCACTTCCTGCTGGAGTGAGGACACAGCCCCACAAGGGTTTGGCAGCTGGAACCTGGGCACCAGGTCTGGAATACCTGGAATGATGGTCTGGTTGCCATCACAAGGCTGGTGGGGGAGAGACCCCAGCTCTCTCTAGGACCGCAACCACAAAGGACCTGCAGCACGAACCCCGGTGCTGGTGACAATTTGTATGGGTGGGCTCTGTTTGGGACATTTGGGATGTGTGTTGGTGCTGTGAATCCTCATTTTCCTCACCCCAAATCTTGGTGATCATGGGAGAATTGACCCATTTTTTCCTTTCGGAGCAGATGATGTGACCGAGGCCATGGAATCACCGAGGGGGTGTCTCCAGGCACCCAGTAACTGTTTAAAGATCCCAGGCTGTATTTGGTAAAAACAGCATCCCTCCTCTCTAAAAAGGCTTTTTGCTCTCAGATTTCTGCCTCCAAGAGGGTTCCTGGGGCTCAGGTCCCAGTCGGGGTTCCCAGACCTCGGGATGCTGAGCAGGGAGAATGGGAAGGTGGCCCCAGCTGTGCCCAGGAATATGGAATAACTCAGTATCAGCTTCCCCATAAGTATTTTAATTTCCCTTATCCTGTGTGCTTTTCCTGGCAGCTAAACTGAGAACTCCAGCTGTCCCTTCCCCATATTCCAGCAGTGAGGAGAGCAGGGGTGGCCCTGGGGACAGGGGGTCCTTGGGCTCACCCGGGGTCACCCCATCTCCCTCCCTGAAGCCCTTCCCTGAGTTAAAGGCAGACAGGACTCATTTTGGTGAAATTCTAAAGGTTTTTTACTTTGTCCACATGCTGAATTTTGCCCTCTCTAAATCTCCCCTTATTACACATTCTTTAAGTATTTTCTTTAAGTATTATGAGAAAAGTTCAATGCATCAGGAATTTTCCCTGTTACTTAGAGGGGGAAGGGAGCAGTTCTTGGGTTTATTTCTCAACTCTGGAGAAGCTGTGATGAAGTGAAAGTGATGGGAGAGCTGCTTGGAGGGATGGAAGGCTGGTGGAGAGGGGATGGAGCAGCTTCTCCTCATTCTCCCACACAACCACGAGCCAAAAGCCAGGAGCTGGGCTGGGAAAAGCCACATTAAAAATGTTCCTCACAGTGCAGAGATGAGAAATCCTGCTTTTCCAGAAAATATTTGGAGGTTGCAGTGAGATATCTCACAGAAGGTCCCGTTACATCACACTGTAGGTCCTGGAGAAACTCAGCAGGGCACCAACCACAGCTGGAGGAAGGTTCTTGTGGGGACAGGTCCTGTTGAAGTCTCATCCTTACCTCACCCCACACGGGCATCATTGACCCTTCCCTGACTTCCCTGCATGTGGAGGTGAACATCACCCACCCTTCTCTCATCCTGAGTCATCCAAGTGCCCTAATTTGATTTAACTCTCCCCAAATGCTGTCTGTATTGTTTTTACTTCACTGAATCATTTCCTTAAGGTTTAATCCTATTCCCTGCACACACTCTAGAGGGGGGGCTATGTATAAAATAACATAACAGAGATTTATTTTAATTTATCTTTAACTAATGCAGCACACGTGGAGGTGAAGCACCTCCTTGGGAGGTCAACCAAGAAACTTCAGCACTGGTTGGCCACCACCATAAACTGCTCATTTCTTGCTCAGATCTGTCATTTTTGCCACGGAATAAATTCGGGGTTGTCCTGTGGACAAGGATACCTTGCCATCACCTCCTGGTTTGGATGGAGTCAGCCCAGAGGTGCCACAGCCCAGCAGGGATGGAGACAGGACACAGTCACAGGAGAGCAGAGGTTCTTCAAAGTTCATGAGGGGCAAAATAATCATGGAATGAAATTAAAGCTGTGCTGGGGAACGGGATATTTGAGAATGTCAGGAAAAACAATCTCCTGAGCGTTGTTTTACGCTACCACGGGTGTTTTCTGCCAAGAATTCCTCAGTATTCAGCAGTTTCTGTTTGAAAGATTTTTAGGGAAAAGAAATATTTGTTAATCTGTTAATGGCTAATTAGTTAATGACTCCTGTGAAATGGTGGTTTCGTTTACAAAGATTCAAGTTGAATATCGGCACTTGCAGCTCCCATAGAACCCTACCCAGTGTTATTCCAGCCCCCAGAAGGGTCCTTCAGCTGCCTCACATCCTCTCCATTGCAGCCTCTCCAGGGCATTTAGAAATTGTTTAATTCCAGCTCTTACATCCTCCCATAATAAACCTCTCATCCTTTTCCTGGGTGGGTCATGACAGCTCTTTGTGGCACAGTCATAAGTCAGTTTTTTTTTCCTCCAAGGAAAGGGTATTATTTGCACAATGGAATACTGGAATTGCATTTCTCAGTGCAGGTGTACCCCTGACAGATGTGAGGCAGCATGTTCAATTACATTTATTACATATTTACATGTTAGGTTTTGGTTGCCCAGAGAAGCTGTGGCTGCCCCTGGATATCCCTGGAAGTGTCCAAGGTCAGGTTGGATGGAGCTTGGAGAGACCTGGGACAGTGGAACATGTCCCTGCCCATGGCAGGGGGTGGGACTGGATGGACTTTAAGGTCGCTTCCAACCCAAACTGTTCTGGGATTATTTGATTTACAAACTAATAGATTTCGATCTAAAAAAATCCTATTTTTATTTACTGGTAGCAGTGAGGTTGGGAATCCAGGAAACAAAGGAAACTGGGAAGTGAGCCCTGAAAAAATAAGCTAGCAGCATGTGCAAAAAGGGTTAAATCAATCCCAAAATGCTTTTTTACAGCAGAGGAAAGAGTTTTAAAGGGTGGATGTAGTTGGTGCCACCAAGGCTGGGGTGGGAAGAGCACTCAGGGACATGGATCAGCCCAGGATTCTCTGCTTTGCTCCCTGCTAGAGGAGCTACACCACCCAAAATATTGCTCAGTGTGTCCCACCTCACATACACCCAGTGGGAAGAGAGATGCACCCACACCCAGTTGTAAACTTGACTACTCATCTCTTAATGAAACACTGGAGAAGCAATGGCAGAGGCTCTTCTGGGAGCCAGGGTTTGAGTAACAGTGCTGCATCTCCCTGATCAGACTGCAGGGCTGGAAACCAGAATTTTCCCAACTTTTAAATGGATTAATATTTTCTTGCTAATGATTTGTGGAGCAGAGAATGAACAACCCCTGAGTTTATCCTGAACTATGCTTGAATTTATCCATTAGAACCAAAAATATCCACATACCAAATTTAAAATTGCAGCTCTATGTAAATCAATGATGGAGTGGAGATAAGAGATAAGTATTAGATGCAGAATTGAGTTCAGGTGATATTAAAATATTACCCCTAAGCCAAAAGGCAGGTTTGGTTTGCTTTTTTTTTTTTCTTTTGTTTTGGTAAATGCAAAGCAAATCTTGGCAAAATCGAGCACAGCTTGAGAAGTACTCAATCTGCTAAAATCTGCCCCAAAGGTGACCGGGCAGGGCTGTGTTTGGAAGTTACCTGAGTGCTTTCACACATTAAGGGACAGTATTAAAAGATCATTTCCAAGTTAAGCAAACATTTCTGGCATACTGTGCAACACTTGCTTTAAAATTAACTTAGTTATTCTGAACTTTATGCCAACTGATTATTTGTTGGACTCTCTGATGATGGTAATTCAGGACATTCCATCCCATAATTCCATAAAGACAATAAGATTACAAAGCCCAAGCAGGCTCTGAGTCAGCCTTTGACAGATTAAAGCTCCCCAAGTCCCCTAAAAACCCTTCTCTGACACATTAATTTGACCTAAACCCTCAAAATGTTCCTGATTATATCATTGCAATCGGGCTTGATTTTTGTTTTATTTTTCAGTGTAGGAAATTAAAAAGGCTCGGTTGATCCCCAGCCAAGTTCTTGAAATGTGTTGCAATGCTGAGGAAATAAAAGATTACTCGAAATACTTTTTAATAATATGTCATGTCAGCAGAGATAAAGGTTCACGCTCCGTGCCCTCAGCTGGCTTCCATCAGCACTGGCCAGGACCCGCTGGTCACCTTGAAATCATGAGCTTATGCTCTTCTAATTATGAACATATTCATAAAATTGGATTAGTTTCTCTTTGTAAGTAGAATGAAATCTGCATAGGTGGGGCTGATCCTGCCTAGGAGTAAGAGGTAACCCCAAATTTCCTTCCCCTGCCCTGTTCTCCATCCATTTATTGCCACAAGGGATCAGAGAATGCTTTGGGTTTGAAGGCACCTGACAGAACATAAAAATTCAACCCTCCTGCCATGGACAGGGAACCATTATCCTGTGGAATAATATTCCAGAGGATGGGCAGCAGGCTGGACATTTCCCCATAGGAAAATCAGGCAGGAGCAGCTAGACATTCCTGTAGGAAACAAACATCACAGACCACTGCTGATGGAGATCCATGGAAGGATGGATTAACACAAGGCCAAATCCAACTATAATTCAGATTATAACTACCAGACTTTGGGAATTTGGGATACCAGCTTCTCACTCCCCAGTCAGGCTGCAGGTATTGCCCTCACCAGAGCTGGCACTAGTCAAAGGTCAGCAGCTGGGGAAGGAGGTGGCTTCCAACCAGGTGTCCAGGCTGCATGTTGAGCTTGGGCTTTGGGGTATCTGCACCCCTTTCTTTCCTCTGAAATCTTTGCCCTGGTAAAATCCCTGTCCCAGTGAGCTATGCCAGGAATTTGGTGTGTAAATGTGTGCTAAAAAAGGTACAAATAGTTATAAATGTGTATGAACATCAACGTGCAAGGCCCACCCTGAGCTGAGTAAGGAGTGTCCTTGGGATGGGGATTTGAGGACAAGAACGTGAGTCTGGGACAATTAAAACGCGCATTTAGGAAAGAAAAAAAAAAACTGGCACAGAGAAGCTGTGGCTGCCCCTGGATCCCTGGAAGTGTCCAAGGCCAGGTTGGACAGGGCATGGAGCACCCTGGGATAGTGGGAGGTGTCCCTGCCCACAGCAGGAGGCGGAATGAGATGACATTTAAGGTCCCTTCCCACCCAAACCATTCCATGTTCTTCACAAAGACAACCTGCTGCCAGCCCAAAGTTTGGGAATGAGTGCACTAGGACAGTGAGTCTAACAAACAGAGCAAGAAATCCTGAAAAGAGAAACATTTGGATGTACCAGGGTTCTGGCTCTGGGAGCACCTGGAAGCAGAGCTCTGGCAGCTCTGTGGCAGCTCCCCCCTCCTCAACCTGCTTTCTCAGCTGGCCTGTGAATTTTATCCCTTTCCACGTTTTTTTCCCGTCAAGGCTCATCTATCCCGGCTGACCTCCCCGGTGCAGGGAAAGGCTGCGGGGCCAGGGCTGCACAGGGGATGGGGGGGTTGGACACCCCCCTGCTCGGCGGGGACACCACTCTTCCCTCCCCAAAATCCACCTGAGCCCCAGAATCCCCTTTGCTGCCCACTCTGAGGAGGGTTCCCGGATGGAAAATAAATCAGCGCGGGGGTTCCAGCCTGGGCAGGGCGGAGAGGTCCCCGGAGCGGGGGTGAAAATGCCGCGCAGATCCCGCGCAGCGCTTTCCCTGCGCACCTGAGAGTCCCGGCCCCGACCTTGCCCTGGGCGGCCGTGCAGGAGTTTCCCGGGATTCTCCGAGTGGAAAACGGGGATTTCTGCCCCTAATTCAGCGCAGCTGCCGCGGGCGGCGGGGCCGCGCTTTGAAGCGGAGCCGAGGCGGGGGGCGGGTGGCGGAGTTGCCTTAAGAACACCCCATAAACAACCAAACAAACAAAAAGCAAAGGAAAAAAACGTGAGGCAAAGCTGGAACCGCTGCCGGCGCTGTCACAGCCCAGGGGTGGCACCGGGTCTGTCGTGCCGGGGACACCGGAGGGGCCGCCTGTGGCCGGCCCGCGGGGGCAGCCGGCGGGGCACGGCTCCCTTCTCTTGTATCCCCCTTTCCCTCTTTTACTTCCCCCTGGCCTTTTATTTCTCTTTCCCTGCCTTTTTCTTTCTTTTCTACCCTTTTCTCCTTCTTTTTTGTTAATCTTTCCCCTTTCTCTCTTTTTCCTCCTTTTCTTTTTCGTTTTTCATTTTTCTTTTCCCCTTTTGGTTCTGGTTAAACGTTATTTGCACTTTTGTTGGAAAAGTGGCCCCTAGTGTGCAATTATGTCAAATTTCTTTGAGTTTTACAATTTAATGGAGAACAGTAACTCTTTTATTGATNTCAATGTTTCTTATGCTCCCACCAGTTTCCAAAACAAACAGAGGAGGCTGCAGCCGTCTATTGACTCAGTTGGATGCAAGAGGATCTCGCCGTGGCCGCTGCCCCCCGACGGGAGCCGTGCGGCGGCCGGGCGAGGGGCGCTGGGTGCCGGCCGGGATGGAGCCGCCGCCGCCCGCCTGAGCCCCGCTGCCGCCCGGGGGGACCCCCGGCAGCCCGGGGGGGATGGCGCTCAGCTCCCGGGCTCACGNGCTCACGCCTTCTCCGTGGAAGCCCTGGTGGGACGCTCGGCCAAGAGGAAGGTGCCGGAGGGTCGCGATGAGGAGCCCGGCCCCGGCTGCCGGCCGGCTCGCAGAGCCCCCGAGGCGGGTGGGTACCGGAGGGAGCTCGGTGCGGCGGGGAGCCAGGGCCGCCCCCTGCCCCGGCAGCTCCCGAGCCGCCCCCTGCCCTTTGTGTTCCCCGCAGAGAAGCGGCCCAAGGCCGGCGCCGAGAGCCGGGCGGGCGGGGTGCAGGTGGAGCTGCAGGGCTCCGAGCTCTGGAGGAGGTTCCACGACATCGGCACCGAGATGATCATCACCAAGGCCGGCAGGTACCGGCCGGCCCCGCCGCCTCGCTCGGCTTTGCTTTTCCGTTTTAGTTTTCATTTTCCTTTTTTTTTTTGTTATTGTTGTTGTTGTTTTTGCGGGATGTGGGATGGCGTTGTTTCATGGGTTCGTTTTGTTTTGTTTGTTGTGTGGGGTTTCTCTGTTCTGCTGAGATATTTCACTTAGTTCGCCCCTTTCTCCGCTATTTTCGTTGAGTTCGATTTTCCTTCCTCCTGACGCCCGTTCCTAGTTCCGCAGCCCCTTTCGCCCCGTGAGCGGCGGCTCTCGCTCAGCCGCTGCCCCTGTGCCCGCAGGAGGATGTTCCCATCGGTCCGGGTGAAGGTGAAAGGGCTGGAGCCGCTGCAACAATATTACATCGCTATCGACGTGGTGCCCGTGGATTCCAAAAGATACAGGTACGGGGGAGACCGGCCGGGACCCCCACCCCACGCGGGGCTCCTGCACTGACTGCGGACTGCGACCCGTCCGGTCCGAGCGGGACACGGGGGTCACACAGGGGTGCTGGGGGGCCCCGCACGCACCTACAGAATCTGTAGGTGTGCGTGAGTATGGGGGCAGGCGGGGACGGGCTCCCGCCGGCTGACGCGGCCCGGCCCGGGCCAGGTACGTCTATCACAGCTCGCAGTGGATGGTGGCCGGGAACACGGACCACTCCTGCATCACCCCGCGCCTCTACATCCACCCCGACTCCCCCTGCTCGGGGGAGACCTGGATGAGGCAAATCATCAGCTTCGACCGCGTGAAGCTCACCAACAACGAGATGGACGACAAGGGGCACGTAGGTGTGGGGCAGCCCCGCCGGGGGAACCGGGGAGGAGCAGAGCATCGCCCCGGGGTGGGGAGCATCATCCGGGGGGCAGCGCCGGGAAGGCGGCGGCCGGTCCCTCCTGCCCCGGGGCTCGGGGCTGGGTCCTTCCTCAGCCTCGTCTCGGGTTTTCTTCCTGCCCTTCTCCCTCCGGGGGGGCTCAGCCGCCTGTCCCCCCGCACAGATCATCCTGCAGTCCATGCACAAGTACAAGCCCCGCGTCCACATTATCGCCCAGGATTCTCGCTTCGATTTAGCGCAGATCCAGTCCCTGCCGGCCGAGGGGGTGCAGACTTTCTCCTTCCAGGAGACCGAGTTCACCACGGTCACGGCCTACCAGAACCAGCAGGTACCGGGGGCCGGGGGGATGGAGAGAGCCCCGGCGGTACCGGGGGCCAGGGGGATGGAGAGCCCCGATGGCCGCAGCCGCCGGTCCCAGCCCGTCCCTCTCCTTTCACCCTGCAGATCACGAAGCTGAAGATCGACAGGAATCCCTTCGCCAAAGGTTTTCGGGACCCCGGCAGGAACAGGTAAGGGCCGGGACCGCCCCGCCGCCGCCCCCCGAGCCCTCCGGCCTCGCGGCTGCGTTCAACGCGCTCTCGCCCCGCAGGGGTGTCCTGGACGGGCTCCTGGAGACCTACCCGTGGAGACCCCCCCTCGCCCTGGATTTCAAGGCTTTCGGCGCAGACAGCCAGGGTAAGTGAATCCCGCTCGCTGCCTCTCCCGGCCGCACACCCGGAGCTCTCCGCGGGGCTCCTCGGAGGGCTCAAACCATCAAAGATAACGAGGTGCGCCCATAAAACGAATCCCTGCTTTTGGGGGGAGTTAACTCCGCGTTGGTTTGGATAAAACTCCTGTGAAAATGGATGCAAGAAGCCGGGAAGAGCAGGATGAGGGCGCGGGCTGCTCAAGCCCCCGGCTGAAACCAGAGTTAGATGGACAGAAAAAAATATCTGAGTGTGCAGGAGGCTAATTTGGAATCGGGTTGTTCCGGCTTTGATCCTGTTACACTAATTGCTTCCAACCGGGTTGGGAATATCAACTACAAACGTGGTAGTGGTAACCGCCCCGGCTTTCTGCAGCGGCAGCTTCTGCGCCGACAAATGCGTTATGCAACAGAAAATAAAATTATCTGGTATTTAGGATGCTGCAGTCGCACAGAAATACAGAGAAGGGGAGGAAAATTTTCGGGGAAAATGCTCTCCTTCATCCTGACAAGAGCAACCGGTCTTTTACAGACCTTTCCCTGAAAAACGGCTTCAGAAAGTAATATTTGAAAACAGATTATTCATAGCGCCGAAGGGAAAAAACTAGCAGCTCGTTTGCACATTGCACCCCTCCAAGCTGGGTATAAAGTCGCGAGTTAAACTCTCGTTTATATCAGGAACTCTTCAGAGTCTTGGGATACAGCAAGTCACCGCCCTGTCTGCCGGGAAATGCTGCGAAAATCACAGCAAAAAATCATGTTCTGCAGGCGTAGAAATGAGGGCACAAAGAAATCAGATTCGATAAATTAAGAGGTTTATCAGTTGTAAAGAGAACTAAAATTATTATCATTAATTGTTGGTAGTAGTAGCAGCAGCTTTATTAGTATAATTAATAGGGAGTTTTTATTAATTTTATTTTTAGAAGATATCTTATGCAAAAAGCTCCTTTTGAACCCGTTTGCCGGGGGAGAGGAGGTGGTGGATGAGCTGCACGAGGAATGAGACAACAGCAACTGCAACGTTAAAGATGCTGAAATATTATTGTACATATAATATTAGAGCTACCTGTGATTTTTAGAATTCTTTTTCTTGTTTAATGAATTTGGTATTTTTCTTCAGGGTGGAATTCCTGCACTGATATAAATATAACAAAATCTGCATTTCTACTACTAATAAAATATATTTCTGAAGAAATGCCATAAAACTGAAATCCCAAAGCTCTAAAACCAGGAGGTAAATTAAAAGAAATTATGATCAATATGTAGAAGAAAAAATTGAAGAAGCATTTTTGGTTTTAAGCCTAATGGAAAGGGCAGGAAACATCTGCTCATTGATCTGCTGCATGGTTTCTGCTGCAATCCCCATTCCCAAACTTGCTGTGGAATTTGGGTGATATTATTGCCTGGAATACTGTGCAGCAGATACTGGCCCTGCTTTGCTCTGCTGTATCCAAACATGTCGGGGTTTGCTCACTGCCTCACACACAAATATCACCTCAATCCCATATTTTACATGACCCAAAGTCCCTGAGCCCTGGAGGACATCAGGATATGTCCATGGAGAGAGGACTGGATCCTGCCCTGATGATGTCAGGACCGAAGCAGCCACTGACATCAGCAGGGAAGGGTGAGACCTTCACTCCACAAAACTTTCCTGGATTATTGTGATCCAGGGCTGACCTGTGAGAGGCTCTGCTTGTTGGGACTTTGGAAATCAATTGGCATCACATTCAAAATCTTTGTGTTTTGAAAGTTTTTTTTAAGATTTGCTATACCAGCAGATGGGGTTCAGTTTTGCAGTTGATTTCGGGTCGCTGGTTTCGTGTCAAGTCGGTTCATATCTCAGGCAGGCATTGTATTGGTTGGAGTTGAATGTAAATAGTAGCACAAATGGATCCACATTCTCTTACATCCTTTCCCAGTGATTTTGGTAAGAAATTAAAATAAAAGGCGGGGGGAAACCCTTCTGAAATAATTTGGTAATGAGTGTGCAGCGGACATTTGGCTCTCTGCAGGTGGAAGATGAAACCAGCATCTGTGTAGCACCAGGGCTGGCTGCTCCCGAGCACCATTCCCACCTCAGAGCAGCCATCCCGTCCCTGATTCATTTTTACTCCTTGGGGTTGCTTTTCTCCCAAATTCTGAAAGTGTTCATTCATCCCTTCCAGAAAGGAGGACGTTCACATAACTAGGGAGTTTGAATTTCTGGAGACACCGATAGCATTCAGGGGAATGTTTCAAATTGCTTGGGAAGCCAAGTGAAATGAGTCAATTCCTGTGAGCAGGAAGGTGCAAAAAAAATTCTCCATCAGGCTGAATATGCTTTTTTGTTCTTATATCCAAGGGAAAAAAGCTGTCTGGGATTTGCATGAAAAATAGAGAACCTGAAACGGCAGTGTTGTGTGTATAGCAGGGGAGGGTTATCGGTCATGCAGCCAGGTATGGATCCAGGTGTGTGTGGAGCCGTGTTTACCATTATCCCAGTCCAAGGAATGGGATTAGACACATACGAATGTTGTTCTTAGACAAATACCAGCTAACAATAACCATTTATGGATAGACCTTCCCGTTTCCCAGGAGCTGGTCTTTGGAGTGGGTTCGTGCTTGGATGGACACCGGCAACAGGGAGACCTGGAGCAGAGGCACGAGTCCTCCAAGGATTGCTTGGCTGTGGACACCAGTTAGCCCAGCCTGGATGACTTCTGTTTTCCTTTCCAGGTGGGAGCTCCAGCTCTTCTCCAGTGGCCTCCAGCGGTGGGACCCCCTCTCCTCTGAACCCCCTGCTCTCTCCATCGTGCTCCCCTCCCACGCTTCACTTGCCCGCGAGCAACCTGGGCATGTCGTGCCCTGAGAGCTTCCTGCACCCTCTCAACGTGCCCCTCTACTACAAGATCTGCCCTACGAGCTTCTTGAGACAACAGACACTCCTCTTTCCGGGCCACGAAAAACTGGGAGCCACCAACCCACACCTTTTACCCCACTTCATGGTGGATATGCCCAAACTGTCTTCCCTGAAAAACGCCAAAGCCGAAGACTTAAACGCTCAGTGCCTCCAAGCCCCCGGTTCTGCTGGTCATATGCTGTATGGATTACATGCATCTGGAAACATTTTCCCATCAAGTCCCATTGCTCGGGAAGCACTTAATTGTTCTTTACATCCTCCATATGGCTTGTATGGCTATAACTTCTCTGTGCCATCCAGACTGATGAATGCAGCAGGGCATTTCAAAGTGAGTGACAGCATTCCGGCTGCTTTGAGGGACGGCAGATGCAATCACTCCAGCTGGCACCCCACAATTAACAACTGCCTTTAGTGGGATCAGAGAATATTTCTGAGCTATGTAAAACAAGTCCTTCCTTCCTTCATACCCAGGGGCTTGTTAGTTATTGCCTCTGAAACACTGCATGGTACAGGAGCGGGATGGGCAGGCATTTAATCCTTTTTTTTTTTCTTGTGGACAGAAGTGTTGTGCTGTTGGGAGGGTGGAGGATCTGGGAGGGTCTGAGATGACCCTGAGGTGGTACCTTTTGGCCACATTTATGTCACAGTTGTAGGTTAAGAGCAAACTGTCAGTCACCTTTTTACTATTTGCACTCTCATATGGGGACATTGATGTTTGTATTTCTACAGCTCCGTTTCTCTCTCTTGCTTGCCTTTAGTTAGCTCAGAGCCCTGGGGAACTGCTGCTCACCCACTCAAGTTTTACCCCTAATTTCAGAGGGACTGTCCAGGATCTGGACTTGGCAAAGGAGCCATATCTGGACAAGCATTCAAGCTTGTTCTTAAGTCCTAAATAATGACATAAAAGTCCCTCATTCTACAAGACCCAGATGCCTCCATTATCAGGGTGGGGACATAAATCCAAGTATCTGCTGCCAGGGTAAAGAAAGGCAGGATGAAAGATGGATGGGGTGAGAAGCTGGAGGGGTGGCCCAGAGCCCTCTTTTCCATGCCCCATCCTCTAGTGGCCCCAGGAAGGACAGGAATGGGGTCACACATCTCTCCCGTGGTGGGATGGATCCATGCTGGGGACATGGTGGATACACCTTGGAGAGTTGAGTGGGATGAACACACCCAGGAGCCCTGCAGGACAATCCTCTGACCCAGAGCTCTCAGCCCCAAGGGACACAGAAGATCCAGGTGGGATTTCATCCAGCCTTGCCCGAGGGAAGGGCAGGAATACTCCTGGCTCAGTCCCAGGGAGAACATGGATTCTTTATGGAAAATTACAACTCTACAGGCCCTGGAACATAAGATCTTCAATTCCTTCCAAAATTCCTGTTTGTTTTCTTGTAACCTGTGGCTATTCTTGTTATTCCTGTAAACAATCTCCAGCTCCCAAGGGTGCCATGTAAGTCACAATAAATCAGGACACAGGTTTTATTCTTTATTTGATCAATGTTCAGTCTCTACCTAATGTCAAATTTATCACTTGATAGATGGCAGAGACTGGAAAATAAGGCTTGGCTGGGACCAGCCCCATTTTGGGATTAATCCTGTATTTTCACACATGAACACAATATAGAGGGATTAGGCACAGGCTTAAGAATCAAAACTGATTTCAGAGTTTTGATATTATTTTCATCCTCAACAGACAACAAAATCAGACCACAACAATCAATATCAAAAGCTGTTAAATTAACAAAAATTACACTTTTACTTTCATGAGTCTTCGATAAAATTCAGACAACACTGGTTTCCCTCATTCTCCTGCATTGGGTACCCACAGAGCTCCCAGTGATGCCAGTATGAAATGGGGGGTTGTGATAAATGGTCTCTGCAACTGTAAAAATGAAAAAACATGCTTTCTTGGGCTGTTTCTTAGCAGTTTATCTCACTATTTTTATTAAAAAAGAAAAAAAAGAAAAAGCTTTTTTTCCTTGGGAGTCCTTATTTCCAACATTGGTGGTGTCTGAATTCCCGTGGAAGTCCACTGGCCAGCTGAGTGACCACGACCCAGCCCCAACATGTGGTTGTACTCCTGGGGAGCTGGAAGGCTCTTCCTGATCAGTCACGGATTTGTGCAATGGGGAACTTCCAATTTTCCAAATATTTGCGGTTGCATAAGATATTCCAGAGTTGCTGGCCATGAGCTGTAATCCAGTAAATCAGTGTCTGGTTAAAAATGTGACTGATAATGACTGGGAGAGATATTTTTGGTGCGGTGATTTGCTCTACCAGGAATGATGCTCGGCTGATTCCAGCAGAACTGTGCTGGATCTCAAACTGCCTCTGTGGGTCCTGTAGGATCCCAGGTTTCACCATCTTCCCTCATCACACCCAGAGCCTGGTCCCTGCAAGGCCTGAGTGTGTCCCAGGGGTGCCACACTTGGGGAGCATGCTCATCAGGGAGATCCAGAAATATCAATTTTTCTGTACAAGAGGTTGGCACAGAGTGGGAGGAGCTTCTTGATCCGGGTTATCTGAGGGTTATTTCCATTTCCTTTGCCTTCACCTCCCGGTTTTATCCGTTCAAAAATCAGTGTAAGAAATAAAAAGCATGTGGGTGATGTTTTCAGGCAGCTCTCTCTCTTCTTCCACCATGGCCACCTCAGAGCAGACCAAACTCCCTGGCCCTTCTGGCATAGGAATATTTTCCATATCCACAATGGTGACTCAGCTGATTCACTCACACTATAAAATAGATGGGTTTGCCTAGATATTAAAATAAATGTGCCCCAGAAAGCAGCTAACCTGCACTCTACACTCTCAGGGTCCTTTGTAAAACAGCCAGTTTAGTGGGGGGTGAGTTGCAGAACTCAAGAGAATAAATCAGATTAATCAATATGATTTCTTAAATGTGAAAATGGGCAAACCAAGGTCGATATTTCAGGCAGGTCCATATGCCTGTCGATACAATTCCATCATGTGCTGCTTTGCATTTCTTGCCACAAATATTGTTGGAAAACTCATGATCATTTCAAAGTTCACCATTCTTTGGATTTAGTGGGCAAATATAAACAGCACCTCAGGATTACAGTGCTATTTTTAAATGGGAACAGCGAGAAAAAAACCAAAAGGTTTTTTTTAAAGATGAAACTTGCTGGACAATCTCAGCTATTAGTCATCTGACCTTTCCCAAGAGGAGTTTGAAGTTATTTGGGAATATCTGAGTCTGTTTATAGCACTCATCATGTAAAATTGGCCATTCCAGAGGTGCTGTTTCCATACCCAATGCCGGGACATGGGATGGACTCAGTGCTCAGACACAGGGGTGAATTTAAAATCCAAGGAGACAAAACACCCAGCAATAATATTTTTAATCAAAGTGCAGTTTGCTCTCTGGTTTCACCTAAATTTAATCCATCTATTGGAGAAGCCAAAGGCATAGAGGGAGCATCGGATGTCGCTTTTTGCGATGGAAGCGCCTCAGTTTACATTTGATCTGCTGAGGTTGGGGCTGTAATTAGAAGATAATTTGTATCACAATTATGCAAAGCAAACGAGGATTGGATAGCAAGATAGGGCAGAACAAATAAGCGCCCAGACCATTTGAAATGCATCCAGTATGGAAACCATGTCCATGTGTGGCTGGGGCTGGGGACATGTTGTTCCAATAAAGCTGCAGAAAGGGAAAAGGCCGGGATCGGTTCCTCTAAAAGTTTCAAATGCTCATGTTTACAAATTTGTATTGCACATTAATATGTAAACACAGCCTATTGGAAACAGATGAAGCCACAATATTTACGTGCCCTTTTCTCTTCGTTTTGGGTGTCTGGTTGTCCCCCAGAACATACAACATCTGTGGTGACTCATAAAACTCATCTCAGGAAGCTAAAGGAGGGGTTCAGATAATTATAAAATCACTGGTGCCGTGGTGGCTCTCCCATCCCAGATGGGTTTTGGGTTCTGGATGCAAGAGGATGCATTCCCAGCTCCTGTGGGGTTGTGCTACAAGCATTTGGTGGCTGGAACTGCACTTTGCAGTGCCACAAGTAATGCCTCATTCCTTGGCATTTACTGGATGAAATTTATAATTTTCTTTACTGCTGTGTCACTTGGAGCCATGACAGAAATCATGGAATTGCTTGGAACATGCAGGAACTCCATCCATGCCTGCTCCATGCTCCACCAATGCTGCACCCACTCCGAAAAATAGCTTTTAAAACATCAAGAATTATTTTTTATAAATTAATTTCCAAAAGGAAAAGGAAAAGCACCTTCCTCCCAATGTGAATAAAAGCTTTGACTTGTTAATCCCCTTTTCTTTCACTGGTTTATTTTCATTTTGGGATGCAAACTCCAGGCATCCCTTTCCATGGCATCCCAGACTGCCGGCCCCGGGGAGTGAATGCTGGTGGATGCAGCAGTTGAGGCTGTTGGGAATTACAGGGGCTGAGAGGACTTTTGCAGATGTTGGGAATTGCCCTGCAAGCTGTTTGTGCTTAATAGAGCTCTGGTCTCCCCAGGCTCTGAATTTTGCAGTTATTTATAAAGCCACTTCTCCACTGTGTCCTTCAGGTGACATTCCCAAGAAGGAATCGTCATCTTCCATCCATCAAACCATTTCCTCCCAAACTGCTGCTCCTAAAGCACCAAGTTTTCAGTTTATTGTAGCAATTAAGTACAAGAAGGAGTCCAGGTTTTGAGAAGGACCCCTTGAGCTTATAAATCAAACAACAAAAAGCAGCAAGTAAAAGTCAAGACCTTTCTGGAGAGGGAAACACCAGCGATAGGGAGAAAACTTTGGAAAAATCGTTTTTGCTGCCTAAGGAGGGAGATCCTGAACAAAACCAGAGATGGGGGCAGGAGCTGAGGATGGCTTCTGGCTCTCTGAAATCTGAAGATGTATTGGATACATTTTTCAGATATTTTCAGCTATTTTCTCTTATTTCAAAAGCTTTGCTTTTTCAGGTTTTCAGACAATGGTGTTTCAGAGAAATTAACTTTTTCCTTCCTGGCGTTGGCTCCTGATCTCACCTCGGAGCTGGGTCCCAGTTCCAACAATTTCCTCGGGGCCCTGCCCAGCAGCTGGGAGCACTTAGCAGCTCATCCACCCGCTCTGCTCACCTGCCTGGAGAGCCCTGACAGATCCATCTGCTTCCAGTCAGGCCTCAAATAAAACCTTCGGCCCCAAGGGGAAGAAAGAAGTCAAGGACTTGTGTGGTGACTTGGAGTTACTCTGAAATTACTCGGCTGATGCTCCAGGGATGGATTCTGCCCTCAGCTCCTGGTCCATCAGAGTGAGCTGCTGCATCCTTTCTCCCTGGAAACCAGCAGAAACATCCTTTTATAGACAGGTTTGGGTGGATATAAAACACTGAACCATAATCCTGCTGTGTCCACGTCATCTCAAGCTATCAGGGGTTTAAACCATCATCTTCCATCACACATTGCTGTAACCACTCTGTAGGTTTAAGGCAGTTTGATAAATTTTGGGGCTGGGGCTGTGTTTCATGGGTGTTTTCAATCCCAGGACAAAACTGAGTGATCCAGGAGGCTGCACAGATTTATCCTCAACAGCACCATGATACCCTCTGTGCTGAGTGCCTCTTAAATTTAAAAAAGAGCATAAATCCAGATACAAAGCAATGTTTCAAGTGGTAAGTGGTTCACATCTATATAACAGTGAATTACGATTAGTATTATTAGTATTATTAAATATCAGCAATGAAATGCAAGGAGTGGAGGCTCCTGTGCCCTCCAAAGCTGTGGGGACAATTAAAAGCACCTTCAAGAGAGTCCAGTAAGGTCCCATCCTCCCACAGGATTTGAGATTTAGGGCTGAAATTAGGGATTTTTCTCCTTGCAACGAAAGCATTTAATATTTCTATCCCTAGAAATATTCAACCAGGGTTTTAACACCACTGCTTGTGCACAATAAACAGATTTAAGTTTACACCAATACCTTCATTACTTACAGCAAACCATTATGTCTGAAAGTGTTAATAAACTTAAAGATGAGAACTCAGAGTCTTCAAAAAATCTGATTATCAACAATTTTTCTTCCATGGAGGCAAATCCATGTTGAATATCCATCTGACCCACTCAGGACATGCAGGTACCACATGTCTCCCTTTACCAGCAACACTTTCAGCTTCAGCCCTTTGCTGAATTCTTCCTTTATGTTCGTTAAAAGTCGTACTGTAAAATTAATCAAAGTCGATATGCTATTTCCTGTATCGTATTTCGTCTAACGTTATCAATATTGCTAATAAAAATAGAGATTGGAACAGTATGTTGTAATGTCCAGGATATAAGCCAGATCCTGCTGCAGCTCAAATAAATATGAATTTGGCCTTTGGCTTTCATAAAAGCAGGATAATGTCTCTATCTGGGCTCTTCTAATGGATAACATCAGCTCCCTTTGCTTCACTTCTCAGAATTCCCAGAATTTGAGAATTTAGGCTGGTAGAAGAAATGCAACTCTGCATCCTGGAGATTTTTGAGATTAAACCAAATCAAAGTAAAGCAAAACTCCAAATTTCATTCCCAGCTGAAACAAAATCTGGCATTTCCAAAGCCTTCATGCTGTGAAAGTGCTGACACTCCCCATGTTGGCCCTTGGAATTGCAAATGAGGAGCTCTTGAGGGACAGAATGGGAAGGAGAGAACAGGGAAGAGCTCACATGGATCTTGTCAAGTCCAGGTGCTTCATCCCTGCTGCTGTTCCTCCTTCCCAAGACAATGTCCCCACTTTCTGAGGTGGTTTTTAGTCAAATTTTTGGTCAAAGAATTAGGAAGGAATTTGTTCCCCATGAGGGAGGGAAGGCCCTGGCACAGGTTGCCCAGAGAAGCTGTGGCTGCCCCTGGATCCCTGGAAGTGTCCAAGGCCAGGTTGCACAGGGCTTGAAGCAGCCTGGGATAGTGGAAGATGTCCCTGTCCGTGGCAGGGGTGAGACTGCATGGGCTTTAAGGTCCCTCCAACTTAAACCATCCCTTGAGTCCATGGAATGGGTTTGGGTGGTGTTTGAGCTGTGTGTGCCAGTGAGGATTTTTCCCCTACATCCAGCTGCTCTCCCCACCTTGAGGATCCCATGGAGAGTCAGGATTTCCTCAATCCAACATGTATGAAGGATCCATCTGGGAATGCCTGGTCTTAGCTGCTGACCCTGGGAGTCTGTCTCCAGGTCCTGCTGGTGAGACAGACAGAGCAGCCCGCTCCAAACTGGAGCCTCCCAAATGACCAAATATCACTTATTTTTTAACTGGTTTTGAGTATCACTCATGCATCTGGAGCCATGAGCCTTAACGAGCCATAAAAAGGAGGAATTTTACTGGGTAGGTCCCCTGGACACAGAACAGAGCAGAGGATGGAAATGAGATCCAGCTCTGCCCAAGCCAAAACTCTCCGGAGGCGATGGCGAGTGTCTCTGCTGGCCATCCTGCATCGGGCTCGTGGGGCAGGGATGCTCCTGCATCCACTGACTTCTCCCATCACCCTGCATCAGATCAAGACCGTGCTCAGGCTCCTGGAAAAGCTGTCTCAAAAATTTGGAAGGTTCTGGGTCTCCTTGGGGTAGCACCCCATACAAGAACCATGGCTTGGAGATAGCAGGGACTGGTCCACTTTCTCCTTGGGGATTTGCTCCTCAGCAGGTGAAAATAGAGATTTGCTCCTCAGCTTAAAAAAAAATTAAAAATTAATGTAAACATCTCTAGGGTGGAGAAAAGTATTTTATTTGCAGAAATTTGACTTGGCCAGTTTGGATCCCAGCATTCTTGCCCCGGCAGCCACGTGGCCCCAGCGCCAGCCCCCACACTTTAATTCTTCACTTTTTTCCTTAAAATAGGACACACCTGTAAGGAAAGCGAGTTTCTTCAAGACATTCCTGATCTGGAGCATATTAAACTGATATTTTTGTTTTGTATTTTGGATGATTTGCTCCAGTGATAACATAATAGCATGATATTTAGCCTGGGACTGATTAAAACATTTCTTTTGATCAGTGCAGCAGATTGGAACAGTTGTTTATTACTGGACAAAGCTTGGAGAAAAGGAATTAAGAAATAAGAGCTGAAAAAAGAAACAGCTCTGGGTTGCTGTTGGGTTTGGTTTGTGCTGGGATATTTCCTTTGCTTTGGGAAAATTCTCTGTTCCAGCCCGAGTTTGGGAAGTGAGAGAAGGGAAGGATGATCCATCATGCTGATGGACAACGGCTGAAAAGCCGGGCACTGGCTGTTGAAACCACACGTGTGGGGAATAAAAGTCATTTCTCCCTCTCAGGACACACCGGTGGCCCAGATCATCACTGATTAATTTCTACATCCAAATTTAGCATTTTCTAGGAGGAAACTTCTTAGCTATATCAATCACTGCACACTTAAAAACTGCCTATGTTTTAAAATCAAAGATTTAACTTAAAAAAACTTTTATTTCGCTTTCTTGACCAAATGCAGAGTTGTTTTGTTACAAACCTACAACATCTGAATGTAAACGTGTTATTCTGGTTTAGCTTCAGTTCCTCTAAAGGCTTTTAAGGCTATAGATTTTAATTACATTAATATTTTTAATAAAATTCCATTTTTAACTGCTGGCAAGACTGTAAGGGAAAAAACAATAATATCTGGCTCTGTCTCTCTGACAGAATAATTCTTCAAGTTGCATTTGCCACATCCCCGCAGCTGTGACCAATAACCCTCTGTCTTTATGATTCTCCTCCGATATGAAATTAAAATGAACTGGAAATGTTTATGCTGCAAATGGTGTGCAACACATTAAACAGATAATGCCAGCGAAGGGTGTGCTTCAAACAGGGGTTCCTCCTGCAGCAGAGCTCTTCTGTAACTTAATCCCCCCTTTTCCCAGGCAGCAAAAATTGCTGCTCCGCAGAAAGCTTCAGACACATCACAATATCTTCATTAAAGAGGAATTACTTCCATCTCACCATCCCCAGGTGCCACTGAAAGCGGGGCTTTGTTTCATGTGGCCAGTTGCAATTCCTGTGTTTATAGCAGCGGATTCCTTGGCTTCACGGGACGTTTGGAGATAAATCTATTTTGGGTCCTGTTTGCTCCCCCTGGCCCTTTCCCTGCAGCATGTTTATAGCTGTATATTAATTCCTTGGTCATGCCTTTGGAATTTTTCACTGCTTACAATAAAAAAAAAAAAAGAGGCCTCATCCTATTTAATCATCTCAGCCCAATATATTTTTGCTTGTTTGAACCAATCGATACATTGGGCTAAATCAAATTCTTTCAGGTTGTTGATTCAGAAAAGCTCCATTCCCACCTCCTGCACCTGCCCCATGATTTTCTTGCAAAGGGACAGCTCTCCCCAGCTCCCAGGGTGACTCCTTGATGTGTGTCCAAAGGGATCCTGGGGATGTGGAGAGCCTGGGGTGGAGAGCCTCTCCCCTCCTGGGGAGGTGAGAGCTGAGAGCTGTGACCTGGTCATTTGTGCCACACGTCCCTCTGTGTCCCACAGCCAGACACTGTGTCAGTGACTTGGGAGGGGAAGGAGCTTGTCCTTAATTGGGATGTTTTTCCAGCACAACCAATGGGATTTTCACCTCCTGCTGTTCCCTGGACTCCACCACCATGGGATGGTTTGGGTTGAACCATAAAGCCCATCCAGTTCCACCCTCTGCCATGGCAGGGACACCTTCCACCATCCCAGGCTGCTCCAAGCCCTCTCCACCCTGGCCTTGGACACTTCCAGGGATGGGACACCACAGCTTCTCTGGGTACCCTGTGCCAGGGCCTCCCCACCCTCACCTCTGCTCAGAAATACAGTTTCTGCTACATGGTGCTGACTTGATGACTGGGAAGTCCCATCAACTTCACTTTAGGATTTCAAAGCATTGAGAATCATTGCTAATTGCTCCTCCAGAGAAACCCAACCCCTCTAGACAGCACTGGCAGAACAAAAAAATTAGATTTGTAGGAGTATATTGTCATTTTGGGGTGGGCAGAGTTTATCCCATACCCTCTGTACAGCAGCATAAATCTGGTCGGGGAGGGAAGGAAGGGAATGGCAGCACGAGCTGTCAGCAGCTCCCTGGGATCTGACAGGGTCCAGCAAACTCTCCCCTCATCCTGACCCTGCTGTCAATCAGCTTTTGGGGAGAAGCCCCTTCCCACCCTCCCCTCGGCCCTTCGGTGAGGAGCAGCAGCCAGCTCCAATTTGGAGTAGCTGTCATTTATCATTATTTCAGGGGGGAAGGGGCCGGGAAGGTTCTCCTCACCCCGAAGGTGCAGGCAGAGCAGAATTTGAGATGATGGGTGGGGATTTCCACCAGCACAAATGGGAATAAGACTCGGAGCTTTCCAGGCTGCACCAAAAATAGCGGCCCAATTTCAATCTCAATTAGAGCTTGGTAACCCCGGAGTATAATTCAGGAGTCAGCTTCTAATATTTCAATTCAGGATGAAGAATAATATTCCACTTCCCCCTCTGCAGCCCGAGTGATTTTCATTTCTTAGGGGCTAATCTTGACTCGAACATGTGTTTCAGTGAGATGCTCAAGGATATGAGTGTGCTAAAGAAAATTTGGGAAAAAATTGTGTAGAAATGGCTGTGTTAAGGTCTGTGGAGGAGTCAGCTCCTTGGAATTGTGGAATCACGGAATGGTTTGGGTTGGAAGGCATGGTAAAGCCCATCTCATTCCCCTATCCTTGCTCCAAACCCCATCCAACCTGGCCTTGGACACTTCCAGGGATCCAGGGCTAGCCACAGCTTCTCTGGGCACCCTGTGCCAGGGCCTCACCACCCTCACAGGAAGGAATTTATTCTCAAAATCTCATCTAAAATTCCCCTTTTTCAGTTTAAAGCCTTTCATTTTTCTTTTGGATGTCCCTATTACCACAGAGCTTCTACCGACAAGCCTTATGAAGAAGAAAAAAATACAAAAACCCTCCCAGATTTATTTTTTATTTTGGAAAACATTCCTTTTCCAAGGCTTCCAATCACTATTATCATTCTAATAATAAATTCCTTTAAGAATTAACATTTTAAAATGAGTGCCTGAAGAATATTTTGAATTTTAGAAAGTGAGTCTCAATCTGATTTCATTCTGATGACAAAGGAAATTAGCTTTAATATTCAAATTAACATTATTATTTAGGAAATACTATATTTTTCACTTACATGGTTCACTTGTGAGCACCTTTTTAGCATTTAAAAATAAAGAGTCGTATGAAGGGATTGATCCCTTGGGTAGAGGGGGGGGGAAAAACATACATGTTTTTGCAACAGCAAAATACTGATTTTCCAGCCCTTTTGCATTCTGTCACTGGAGACTGCTGGGGTAGAAAAGCTCCTTCAGAGTTTTTGTCCCCCCATGGACTTTCCTGCAGCTTTGGCTCATCCCTCCAAATGACAAGGCTGGCACATTGGCAAGTGCCCCTTCCCTGTGCCGCCAGCGTTCACCCTTTGCCGTAGGAATTATTTCTTTGTTACTTAATCATCTGTAATTATCTCCTGGAGTAAATTCTGTTGGTGCATCAATTTTCAAACACAACAGTCATTTTTATCAGTCATGTTTATTTAATTTTAGCTGATTAGCACAGAACCTAACAAGTGGCTTAGACTAACAGTGTGTCACTGCCCAAGTATTTTGTAGGTAACAAGAAGACATGGAATAGTGCACATGTTGCTTTGTCTGCATTAATCTATTTACATTGTAATTCTTCAACTGTTTTTAATGGCTGGTTCAGCTGGAAGCAATTAGTTGTCTAAATTAAAGCCACATTTCTCACTTCGTGCACTGGGAAGGCTTTTTGCCGCTGTCTTTTCTTTGCTTTTTGTTTTCCAAATCAAGATGGATACCGTTTGAAAACGCATGAAATCTTATTGAGGGGATTGATCCGGGTGTTTGGAGCCGTGTTCCCGTGTGTTTGCCTGGAAGCCAAAGTTTTGGATGGGCTGGGGAATGGTTTGGAGGTGCATTCTGGAGCAGGGCTGTCAGCACAGCAGCAGCAGCAGCCGTGCCTCGGAGCGAGACCTCAGGAGCGGAGCAAAGCCAGGAGGAGAGAAAGCACCGGATCCTCTGGGCTGTTCTGCAGGGGCAGGAGCCCGTTGTTTATAAATTAAATAAATATAAAAACAGGTTTGTGTTAAGTACAATGTAATTTATGAAGCATTTCAGAGCACAGTGCCAGTGTGTGTTGGATCCTGCCCTCTTTTCTATTTTACAGGTTAAAATGTCACATTTTTAAAGTAGTCATGGAACACTTGGAGTCAGGCTGGTGTTGCTCCACCCCATCTCTGCTCACCTCACCCTATAACCTGATGATATCATAGCCCAACATCTCCCACAAGGTTTGGACTTTCTGTGCAAGGTGAGAATTTTTCCTTAAAAAGTACTGTTTTATACCATTTGTTAAAAAAAGGAAATAAATAAAACAAAATACATAAAATAAAATAAAATAAAATAAAATAAAATAAAATAAAATAAAATAAAATCTCTCCATGCACTGACTCTGAAATCAATGCATGAAGTCAATGTCTTATGAAGGCAAGGAAAGAAAAGTCCCACTGTGCCTTTCCTGGACTTCAGAACACCCTACAAAGTGGTACCCAATGCACCAGCCTGGGAAGGACGATAACCCCACAGAAAAGAAGGATTTAAGTTGCTGTGTCCCAATGCAGCACCTCCAGGGGCCATTGGACAGGTTTCAGTTTGAGCATTATTGAAATTAACACTTTTTTTTTTATTTTGGTAAAAAAATTAAATTTAAAAAATTAATATGCAGCCTAGTCCAGACTGAGTCTTCGCTTAAGTCGATATTCCCATAAATCTGGTTTGGCCCAGATTTCCTCCAGAGGAAGGTTTAGTTGCTGATCCAGCAAAAGAAGGTGAAGGGAGGGAGGGCAATCACCTTGTTTGCTGCTCTTCTTCCTCACCTCCAGAGCCAAAACCCCAATGGAAACTTCTCTGCCTTCTCCAGTTTGTGCAAAGCCAGGAGCCCCTCAGATGTCTGTGTATGTGCTCCTTCTTCTCAGATATGGTGTGTGTGATCTTTTCTCTCCTCTGATATTGTGTGTGTGCTCCTTCTCAGACACGGTGGATGTTCTCCCTTCTCCCCTCAGACATGGTGTACGTTTTCCCTTCTCCCTCAGACATGGTGTGTGTGTGCTCCTTCTCCCCTCAGATATGGTGTGTGTGCTCTCCCTTGTCCCTCAGACATGGTGGATGTTGTCCGTTCTCCCCTCAGACATGGTGTGTGTGTTCCCTTCTCCCTCACATGTGTGCTCCCTTTTCCAGTCCATCCCAGCTGTCCCTCATTACATGCTCCGCCTGAGCCCACGCAGGGTCGGGTTGCGCCGAGGCAAAGGTCGGAGGAACCTCCAGCCTGCATTTTGCCATCGCTTGATTATTCAGATAACAAACAACCTAAAGACTGACGGGGCTTCTCTGTGCCCACAGACAGGGCCTGATCACTGGAGCAAAAGAAAAAGGCCATTTCTAATTCCTCCTGGCTTCTCGCTATCCTGAATTTCCCCAAAAATAATTAAGCGAGCAGATGGTGTTTGTGGAGCTGGTGCATGGCCACAGACCCCTTGCTCTGCCACGTCCTGCTTTTAATATACTGCCCAGCATTAATCAAGCAGTTTAGAAGCATCCTGTATCAGTTGTGCAAAACAGGGCTTAAATGATTTACAGTCGGATTCTTTCAGCTCCTGTTAGGCTCCTGTTTTTCTTTCATGTGGGGAGCAGGGGTCAGCGGCGGCAGGAGATCCGTGCTTTCTCTTGGCCAACATTTGCTGCTGTCATTCCGAGCCCGCTCCGGTCCCTGCCGAGCCACGGATGTGTTCATGCTCCCAGCTCTGGATGCTAATTGATTTTAGGGAGCCCATTCATCAGTTAAATTTAGTAGATCACCCACCAGGTTTGCTGTTCACTGTCAAAGGTAATTCAATTAAAACTCCACAAGTGTGACTAACCAGTGGATGGTAAATATGTTCACCAGCTGTGTTTGCTGGGCCTTCTCCACCCTATTGTGTCTGTGCCTGGTGGAGGATGTGCCCCAGCCCTATGCCTTGGCTGATTAATGTATACAACAAATCTGCAGTACTGCCAAAAAATTAAGTGCAAATGCCACTTTGGGATGTGAATGTTTGAACAGAAGAGCTTCGGAGAAGAGAAATCCTCAGGTGTGTTAAAGGCAGCAATGCTATAGTGGTTGAATTAACTCAGGTCTTGGGGTTTTTAAAATAACCTTCCAAGGAATCCAATTTGGATTTTTGCTTTTGAAAACAACTTCCAAAAAAATCCAATTTGGATTTTAAAATCCATTGAGAGTTTGGTTTCTCCCCACTCACTCCCACTCTGCCCTCAGCCATCAGTCAGAGTTAGTATGAACCCATCCAGTACGGTTTTATCCATCGCCAAAGCCGTGTATAACTCAGGGAGATGTCGCAGGAGCTCATGGAAAGATGTTTCTATTAAACCCTGAGGTGGGGGAACCTTGCTGGACCCTCCTGCCTGACTAACTGGGCTTTGAGTCTCCTGCCTGCTGCCATTGGGCACTCAGATGTGGTTTGGTAGTAATTAAGCGCATCGTTAACGATCCCATTGCACACCACGGGACAAAATGGTGCGCCTGCTTAATAGATTAAAGGAAAACATTCTCTGAAAAGCACAGGTAAACAAGACACTCATCCTTCAACCTTTCACCCTGGAAGACCAAGGTTCACATCCCACTGGAGCACAAATAAATAGGGACTGGACTCCCCTGGCTCACTGCTGGGGGGTTTATAGTCATGGTGAGACTATTTTGGAGCACGACAGAAGTTGGTGGGGATGGGAGAGGATGAGTTGGATGTGGGCTTGGAAGGGGCTGGGAGCAGAACAATTCCTTAAATCCCTGCCCATCCAGAAGGCAGCAAAGATTTACTTACAGTCAATACAATACTTGGAGTGGCTGCCTAAAATTCTTCTTAAAAATTAATTAGGCAGCAACAAGGAGTTTCCAGGAGTTTCCACTGCACAGATCCCGTTCCTGCAGCCCCTTTCTGCAAGAGCAGTAGCCCACACAACACTGAGATTTCCTGATTTCCCTGTGGCTGTAGGAAATAAATGAGCTGGAGCGACTCCGCAAACCACCAGCCTTCCTGCACATCACTGCAGTGCAGGAGGAGGAAAACCTGTGTGGTAAAGAGTATCCTGAGAAAACAGCCAGATTTCCCAAACATCCCATAAACCTTAATGAAGAGCTTGGGAATATCTGGTTTATTTATTACTCCAACCATAGGCTGAAAAAAAAAAAAGTACAACTTCAGGAAAAGCATTAAATTTGGAAGAGAACCTGGGATATTCCATATTTGCTGCTTTAAACTAACCACACACCAGACAACTCAGGGTTTGGTGAGTATTAATCTTTGTATTTCTAAAAAATTTGGATGAAAAAACAGTGTTATTGTTAAATGCAATAATTACCACTCATTAATTATTACTTCTACTCTCTTTACACATAAAACTATTCTGCAAAAAAATGTTGTAATTTTACATTTTATATGGAAATATGAAGATTTTAAGCAGCAGACAAATACTTACAGCGAGGTAACTGGATAAGGAATGGCTTTGATATACAGCTGCTGCCAGGAATTCTCTTTTTGTTGGTGCTGTTGAATCTTTCCCTTCTTCTGGCATTAATAAATAAAGGCACCTGCTCTACAAATCAGCAGAAATCTGGAAAATCATTATCACTCCAACACGGAAACGATGCCCATCACGACAGAACAAATGGGGAATGGAGCCTACACGGGACTTTAAAAAAGGCTCTATTTGTCAAATTACCAGAGGAAAAGTTGATCTTACTGTTATGGACTTTATCCACTTCCAGGTCACATCAATTAGTCACAGCAGACTCGTGGAGACTGGAACTAATTTACAACACTCTGAACAGGGCAGCCAGCTTCTCCGATGGATTTCCAGGCAAATACTGGGACTTCAGATGGAACCTGGAACCGAAAAACCACCAGCAACAGAAATCCTGCTTAATGGTTCCAGTAATGACCCATTTTGCAGCACGAGAAACAAAGCCCTGATTGTGATAGGAATAAAAGGAAATATCTCCTGTAGAGACTCCAGGGTTATGTTTATCTAATCTTTGAAAAAAGAAAGGAGTTGTAAAAGATTTAATAAAAAATACTGAGCGTCTTTAAAGGAAGTTTTCAAATGTTTTCCTATCCCTGACAGCTCGTTTTGACAGTAATTGATCATGATAAAGAACTGTGAATCAGATAGCAGGGAAATTAAATTAAGCAGATTATTATCTTGTCAGATACACACATTATGTCATGTTCATTACTTTTGCAAAAAGATTGTTTCACTCAGGTTTCATAAATTTAGAATATCTTAAGCAATACACACTGGCATGACTATAAAACATATTTGTTTTTAGACATTTAGATTTAATTTAGATTATTTTGATATTTTTACTATTTATTTATATTTTGTTTCATTATGCTGTATAATTAGCATATTCATATAATTATCTAGATTATTTGTATTATTAAATATGCATATTTAGATTAGAAATATGCAATATTAAATACTTGGTTATTTGAAATCCCCCTTATTTAGGTAAGGGCTGAGAGCAGGCTCTGTGCTGAGTCTGAGTCTGGCAACAGTGACCATTGGAAGAGCCTGGAAATCTTTCCCAAAACCTGGATCCTGCAGCCCCTTTGATTTTCCCTTTTGAACCACGTCGTGCAGCTCATCCAGGCTGAGTTCCTTAATACAGAGCAGCAAAGGAAGCAGGAGCCTGGGAGGCTCTCTCAGTGCATCTTGTCCCAGTGAAAGCAGCTCCAGTGGCACGTGAAATTAGTTACAGATTGTTCACGTCGGGCCCTTCCCTCCCAGAATGGTAATGAAGGGAGCTGCTTCCGAAACAAGCAAGGCCACTGACCCTACTCAGGCTTCCACTGGAAAAAAAAAAGTTTGAAACAAGAAAGTTGGGAGCCAAGAGCTGTCATGAGCTCAAAGCAGCCCGAGCAAGAGGTGAAGTTAGAACTGCAGAGAGAATCCTAAATTAAAGTCAATCTTTCATCAAACCAAAGCTCATCAAAGCTTTGATAAAAAAATAAAATTTATCACAAAAATCCATTTCCTTCAGTGCATACTGAATGTTTCCTTATGTACAAAACAGAAGAATTATCACAGGTCAAAAAGCAGAACGACAACAGCTAAAAACCCCCAAGAGTTAACTAAAAATGAAATTTAAACCCAAGTTTTAAGCACAGGGTTACTATCACACTGCTAACAGATCTCAGTAACCTAATTTACTCTCAAAGGCAGCAGAGGACCGTTTGGAGGAGTATTTAGTGCAGACTGACCCCATTCAGCTGATGGCCCTGTGGATGTGCTGCCGAGCTGGATTTGGGATCAAAGCCCCGGCACAGGAGAGTCCTGCAGCGAGTGGATACTGCCCAAACAAAGGTTCCACGGGAGAGACTTCCCTGAACCAACCACATTTCCTTTAACTGCTCCAACCAGTCATTTCTGTAAGGATCCATGAAAGCAAAGCCTGAGGTGCCCTCTGCTGGCTCCTGAACGACTGAATAGAAATGTTAGAATTGAAGATTTCTAGGTCTGGGAAAGCCAAACCCAATCCCAAACTCAAACCCACACTACCTCCTTGCCAGTTTTCCAGTGGTCCCTTGTTCTGTGTGTAAGGACAGGAAAACCTCAGATGTTTAAGCACAGGGCTCTCTCCATATCAGACTAAACATTTTTTAAAACCCCATAAAATCAGAGTTCGTGTTGCTATATTTAATATTACTCCACCATTGCCCTACATCTCTCTCAGTACTACCCACTTTATTTTCTTCTTGCTTTCTCCCAACAAAGATGGAATTTTCTGGAGGTCTTCCCATAGGAAAGACATCCCACCTGCTTGTCCATCCATGTCCAGAGACCTGTAGCAGCCACACAACCCGGACACACATCCAGAACAAGTTGTCTGTACAATTTTATTTACCACCTGCAGTTACATTTACAAACTGTCCCATACAAGTAAAGCAGTTTTCAAAGTGAACTCAACCAGAGCTACAAAAATTATTCTCTTCTCTTTGTACACAGCTTCAGAATTTATGTCTATACACAACTGCTGATTATGTTTAACAAAAATTCACTATTTTTTGGCTCTGAGGATCTCCACAAAGGCAACTTGATAAGTTTTATCCCATTGCAATCATGACATTAAAGTTCTTGTTCTTGTTTTGCTTCCCTCTCCTTTCATCTGAAGCTCTGCATGGCTTTGTTTTGGAATTCAAAAGAAGACAAAGCTACCACAAACCAGCAGTTTTAGTAACAGAGAATTAAAATGCAGAGCAAAACCATCCAGCAACATTTCAAGCAATGTTTCACTTTAGATGTGCCTGCTCATCAGCAGAAATACTGAAATTTTACCTGGCAATAAGGTTCCAGAAAAGCACTAATAAGTGATTAAACATGAAATCAACTTTACAAATAGTCAACTTACAGAGACAAAACAAGGTCGGAGTGAGGAGCCAGAGCTGCTCAGGGAAGAGAAATGTTTTGAGGAGCCTGAAGGGAAGAAGGATGAAACTCAAATATTGCTTTAAGAGTAACTTTCAGCTTTAAGCATTTCCAAATGTCATGAGAAAAATGTATATATTTAAAATATAACTTCAACCTTCCTGGATGCAGCTCCCAGCCATGAGTGAAAGCATTTCCCCAGGAGAGGGCAGGAGTTCTGTATACAGGAGCTGCCAGCCCCAAACCCTGGCATGGCTGAAATACACAGCAACTCCTGGAGTGAAGGCAACAGGGCAAAAATTCCCTGTCTCAAACACCTTATTCCTAAAGCTCTTCTTATCACAGTCCCCCAGACATAATTTTAATTATGTCAGTCAAACCTTTGTATTTGTGAATTCCTTTCAAGAAACAACACTGGACACGCTGGTCCTGGAGTTCACCAGCCTGGGATAAGATCAAAACTCCACAACAATCAGTAAAATAATGAAGCTTATTTAACCTTTCTGTTGCAGCAATCTCAGTCCCAGTCTATTTTTAAATCCCTCCAAGGCTCACAGCAAGGCAACAGACTGGGAAAATCAACCATGTGGGTGCTCAGAATTGCTGTCTGACCCTCAACTAATTCCAGAATGGCCCAAATCAGTCTAACAGCAGCATCATTTTTAACATTAAAAGAAGCCAGACACAGTAGCTGGAGCTGTCTGCTATCAGACACTGAATCCTCAGCATTTCATGGACAGCTCCAAGTAAACTCTGGTGTGGAGTGATTCCACAGCAGGAAGCTTCCAGCACTCTCATGGTATGAAGTAACTGAATATTAAAAAGCTGAAGGAAGTCCAGCAAGGCAAAGGCACACACACAGTCACCCCAGCTGGTAACTGGGTTGCATAGATACACCATGACCTTGGTTACAAAGTTCAGAAGCAGCCAGGGAAGAAAATGCAGGAATAAGTCCCTATCTAGAATGTTTTATTATTCATTTGAAGGGATTGTAGCCAGACTACAGCTGTCAGTACATGGTTTTTAAACACCTTCCAACTTCTCCTGTTTACAGGAGGAACAATCAAGGTGTTTACATTTATTTTTAACCCCCCTTTCTTTCTAACAAGTGAAAAAATTGCATTTTAAACTCATGGTTTTAGTTCAGATGCCAGTGTGAGAGAGAATCCCACAACAATTCAGGTTGTTTTGTCTATCTTATTTTCTTTACTTTATTTTTACAGTAACCTTGATTACTTCAGTACACAACATCCTGCTCAACCCTCGTGACTTGGGTAACACATTGAAAATAATGTCTGAAACTGCTCTGAAATGTTTCATTGTTTTGACACATTTTCACTGAAAAAATCCTGCTTGAATAAAACAGTGAGGTTTTTTTTTCCCTTAAACAATTTCCTAACACTGGAAAACCCACATGGCCCTGAGCACCAGGCAATTAAGAACCAATTCCAAGCTTGGTGCTCCACACCTTCCCTCACTCCTACAAAGACAAAACATAAAAATGAGCCCAAAAAAATCAGGAAGAGAATTTGAACGTCACTGTTTATCACAGCACATCACAAATGGGTCTCAGCTACAAATTTCTACAACCATTTCTTACTTTACAACTGCAACAAGAGTTTGAAGCTACTGAGAGCAGCCATACTCTCTTACTATGCAGAAATACAAGAGGATTGCTAAAATTAGCTCCTCCATACAACCAGGACATTACAAACAATGGGATTTTATCTGCAGAGAGCAACAGACCTGGCAAAGAGTCCAAAAACATATTTTATCCCTTCTGTGCTAAAGTGATGCCACCACACAAGTCCCCAGTTATATGAAATCAGCTTTTGGTAACTCATTTCTGAACTGAGCTGCTAATTTCAGCATATTTATCCTAACTTTTAAAGACTAAAAAACTCGAAGTCCACTTATTTGTTTCAACAAGTGCATTTTCCAGGAGGTCCACGCTGTCCATCCCTGCATGTTCCAGGAGTGTGGCTCTGTAGGAAAATGATCTAAAACAACCATCTGAACTGATACATCAGTTCTCCAACCATAAACAGTCCTCATAATTTAAAAAAATCACTTCATAATTCAAAATATATCTCACTGACACTCTGCTTGGAACTAGAATGTACCACCATTAGTAGCTTAGAACATCAACTTGAATTTGTGAAAAAAACTTGCAAAAAATAGATTGACTTCCAAATGTACAGAAAAGGACATTAGAGCTGGTATTTTTGGGTCACTTAATGTATTTCAGAAAGAATAGCAAGCTGGGAGTGAAGAACCCTATATTACAAATACTCAAACACCTAAGCTGGACTGTTTTACACCTCGAGTGCAGTGCAGGGTTAGTTCCAGACAGGGAATTTGGAAGCAGGTCCAAAGAACTGCAGCTCTACTCAGCTAGACTTGATCACGTAGGCGGGCCAGTCTCTGTGACAGCTCATCCTGCACAGTTGGAAAACAAAAAGGGAAAACCAAGCATCAGCAACAGCAACTTTTGCCATCTCATGTCCAGCTGATGAGAAATTCATTCATGGCTTAACAAGATTTGCTTAAGAACTCAAGCATGGCTGTGAGGGAGGAGTTTCAGAACACAAAATTAAGGAGAGAAAGAATTTTTTAAAGACTGCGGAATATTTGATAGGACACGGGGGCTGAAATCTTTCCCTGTGAGGCCCTGGCACAGGTTCCTAGAGAAGCGTGGCTGCCCCTGGATCTCTGGGAATGTCCAAGACCAGGCTGGACAGGGCTTGGAGCACCCTGGGATCGTGGAAGGTATCCCTGCCCATGGCAGCGGTGGCACTGCATGGGTTTTAAGGTTCCTTCTCTTTAACATTCAACAAATGTATTGTTAAGATTACTTTGATAGCAAGACTTTTAACCACACAGTTTCTTTGGGACAGCTGAAACAGAATTTAGCAATTTAGCATTTTGTTTTGACTGAGTGAAGCATTAATTCTCATTAATTTCTTCAGGAAAATTTAACCTCACTGAAATCCAACATTTACCTGCTCTGCTGAGGCCACGCTTGTAGCAACAGAACCAGTCTGTCCTTGAGGTAGTTCCATGTTCAGATCAAGGCTAAGAGGAGAAAACAGAGCAAACACCAAGTCAGGCACAGGTGGCTCAAGGGGGAAGCACAATAATTGACAGCAGAGGAATGAGACAGCACCCCCCAAACACTCCAGAGTTACACAAGCTGGTGAGTAATTCTGACTCACTACCAGGACAAGTCAGGTATGCCCAGAGGTAAAAGGAAAATTGTACTTCTTCTCTGCTTCCATGAAACAGATTCATAAAACAAGGGTATCTGACCTTAGATATAACCAGGAAAGGGTGTGGGAACCAAGATTTAATCAAGAAATAGAATTTTCACCTACCCTGCTTCATCTGCCATTTCCTGCAGGAGCATGTCCACTTGGTTCTAAAGGAAAACAAAATAGATTGTTGCATCTGGAGTTTCTGACAACCTCTTGTTAGATTTTCAGAGAATACGAATTATTTTAACAGAACAGATTTAAAGGTAAATGCCTTTGGCAGAATAGTTTTGTGCTTAACCACTAGAAGATATGAATTAAAAAACAAGGAGCAGAGATGTTCAGCAGTTTAAATGACATTAATTGAACTCTGGGCTTGTAAATAATGCTTCTACAGAATTCAACTTATCTGTAAAAAACCCCAAACATACACCTGAGTGTTTCAAGTGCTGTTAATGTACAGTTTAGACACACAATTTAAGATCACCATGCTAAAATATATTTTATTATTCTTACTTGTGGTGTCGTTAATGTCGTAGTGTTGCTCATTGTGTCTTCCATCTGTTGTGTCTGAACATCCAGTGTCTCAAACTGATGCTCAAACTTGTCCATTAGTGCAGATATCTATGGAAAATATGAATCAAATCACTTATCTTCAGATAACAGAAAAAATACATCTCAGCTGGAAAACTCTTGATTGAATTTCCCTTCTTAAAACTTGTGCCTGTTGTCCTTCCTGCTTTTGATGTCAGCTCCAAGAAAATCGAGTTCTAGTTACCTTTTCCAAGTTCATGCTCTTCAAGGTGGCATCCATAGACTTCACCACCCCTGCCATCGACTTTGTTACCTGAAACAAGGGGAAGAGAATTATTACAGGGAAAAAATTAGCAGTTTAGGAACAAATCCTTCCCTGTGTGAATGGGGAGGCCCTGGCACAGGTTCCCAGAGAAGCTGTGGCTGCCCCTTGATCCCTGGAAGCGTCCAAGGCCAGGCTGGATGGGGCTTGGAGCAACCTGGGTTAGTGGAACACGTCCCTGTCCATGGCAGGGGGTGGCACTGGATGGGCTTTAAGATCCCTTCCAACCCAAATTATTCTGGGATTCTGTTATTTCTTACCCAGCTCTCTTATCTCTGTCCATAGAGCTTTGACAATATCAAATAGGAGGGAACATCCTATTGCCATCTGGAATGTCATATTTTAAACTGCTCCTAGCATTCCCAGCTCTAGAAATTAACTCAGCCACTTGAAATACACATTCTGAGGCAAAATTCACTAAAAATTAGCTTTATATGGCATTCATTTGTGTAGACTCAAGAGCTGTCGCTATTAAGGGACACATTTGGTCCACAGGTCACAATAAACTTTCAAGGTGAAGAGCAGTAAATCAGTTTACCTTAAACAACTATCTGAGCTAAAAAAGATCACTGGAATCACAACTCCTACCTCATGACTTTATTTACAAGGGGAGGATATCTTTGGGAAATAATCCAAAGAGCAGAGGAACTCCAGCACCTGATTTACAATTGGCTACTTCTAAAACCAAAAGTGGAAGTTCCCAGCTCATTCCAGCCAGGATGAAGCCACTCCAGAGAAGATGAGAGGTCTCCTCTTTGCCCTGCAGGGTGGGGAGGGCCTCACCTTGCCCATGGTGACAGCAGTCTGGACTCTGGCTGCCACGGCGTCCACGCGGGCGCTCATGCGCAGGAAGTTGATGGCCTGGTTCTTCTGGCGGATGGCGTTCTCCGCGTGGATCCGCGCCACTTCCATGTTCCCCTTCTGAATGGCCTTGGAAAAGAGGGAGAGACAGAAGGAAAAGTTTTTACCCTTCCCTGCTCTTCTGCATAGGATTTCTGTGTAGTCTGTTCTGGCTTTGAAAAAAGCACTAATTACTCGCTGCATCTTTTTCTATCAAAAAGGAAAACAAATCCCTCCCTCCTCCCACAACAGATCCCAAACATTTCCAAGATGAGAACTCCTAACTTCTTTCCAAGGAATGCACTTCAAATAGGAAGTTTTGCAGAGCTACAGAAATGAAATTTCTGTTCCTGAAAACATTTTTAGTCTCAACACACAAACACAGGCACAGGTGGTACAGCTGTATCTCATGGGCAAAAATACATCACATCAACTCAGTCTCTCTCTGCACTACTTCAAGACTCAAAAGCTGTTTTGAAGTTCCTCTCCACAAGCCCTTTTAATACAAGCTGATAAACATGAAGTTGTTTTAACTCTGAAAACAATAGTCTCTACCAAAGCACATACAATCCTCTAGGGAAGCAAATGCTACAAGCCGTCCATGAGGATGCACAAGGATTTATCCTCATGTTAATTAATAAACACAGGAATATTTATAGTCACGTATTTTCAATCACAAGCATTGACCACATGATTATTAGCATGCACACCAGGGAAATGACAAAACACCAGATGTCTTCCTGCTCTCACAGGCAAGCAACAGATTTAAAAAGCTTGGTTCAGACTTACCTTCTTAATTTTAGCTTTCTCAGCCTTTTCTTCTTTGTCGCATTTTTTGGAGTTCCTGTTGAGCTCCTTTGCAGCAAACTTCAAATTAAACAGGTGTTCTGCAGAGCAAGTTAAGGGACCAAACCTATTTCAGAGTGATAAATCCAACCACCAAACAGCCCCCAAGAGGAACTGAGAGTGGTTCTCTGCCAGTTACTTTCACTCTCACACCCGAAGCCTGTGACTGTTGTGGTTTCCTGACGTGCCTGGAAACCTCCCCATCCAAAAAAAGCCCAAAGCCACTGAGGAACACAACAAATGAACAGTGTAACAGCAAACTGGCTCAGCTGGCCACAGCCAGCTACAACCCAGCAGGATCTTGGATTTAAATTGCTCATCCAGCTCCTTCCCAGCCCTGGGTCATGTGAGTGATCCGGGCAGCCCGACAGCTCCATCATTTGACTTTTGGGCAGAGAGTACTTCAGTCAGGAAGAGAAACTTTAAAAACTGAAGTTCAACTGCTTAAACTGAAAGCTCCAAGAAAACAAGACAAGCCTTTAGAGTGATTTGGAATGATTGCACTAAACTATTACTGACAGAGAACAGAGTGTGTGCTGTAAAAGTAACAATCAAAAACATTCTCTTAAAGTACTGTTGAAGAAAGCTTCCAAATAATATCAGTCTTTCTCAAACAATATAGAAGTAAAAAGCTTTGTAGGTTTCTTTCCTGCCATCTGTGATAACCCAAGAGGAAGATGCAGCAGGTACTAAGATGATTAACAATTAAGTGGAAGCACAAAACTAAACATTACAAGTACTTGAGGTTTCTTCAATATTTCAAGCACATAAATTATTCCAGAGCTGTTTTCTGTTTTAAAGTCCAGCCATTCCTCTTATTCTGACAGCAACCTGGAGCCATTAGGAATGTTTTTGTTATCCTATAAACATCGCAGGCAGACTACTTTACACTTAGGATATCTATTAATGTAGGTACCAGTAACAGAACAATTTATTTGGAAATAACTTCCTCAGTTACTCAGCTAGGGAATTTACCTGACATTAAACCAGAGGAGCACATTCCTGCTCCTCCCTTCAAGTCTTTCTCAACATGCCACAGCCCAAGTGCAACACAACTTCCACCTCTGTTTGTGACTCACAGTCAGCTGCCCCAGCAACCCCATCAGTCCCTACCAGGACAACCAGCAATGCCAGCACTGCCTGCACATTCCAACCACACCGAGACCTCTGGAATCTCTAAGAGTTTTCTGCCCCTGTGTGTTAAGATGGTTTTATACAGCAAAAAAGTTTCAGTCAGCCCACACACGGCTCTGTGTGTAAATTCTTTCCAAGAGCAGGAAGCACAGCTGATGTGCTGGCCGTCTGGGGAACAGCCCTGCTGACATCACTCCAGTCTATACACAGGTATGCTGTTCCTGCTGCACAATTTGCACTATTTTTAGTAGAAATTGTGATTTCTCCCTCAAGAACTGGGCTGTCCCTCCACTCACTACAGCCCTGCCTCTTCCTCCTCCTCACTCCCAGCCCAGACTGCCTGATCACACCTCGGGAAGAGACATCGAACTTCCCACTCACTTCCTTGTCCTTCGGGGCAGCGAAACCACAGAATCACGGAATAACTCAGGTTACAAGGGACTTTTGGAGATCATCCAGCCCAGCCCCTCCACTCTGGCAGGATCACCTGGAGCAAGCAACCCAGGAACGTGTCCAGGTGCGTTTGGGATTTCCCCAGAGAGGGAGACTCCATAACCCCCATGGCAGCTGTTCCAGGGCTCTTCCCCCTCCACGGAAAGTTCTTCCTCGTGTTGAGGAGGAACTCCTTGGTTTTTACTTTACGGCCGCTGCTTCTCATCCTGGCGCTGGGCACCACTAATCAGAGCCTGGCACCATACTCCGACACCCACTGGAGACACTGGTAAGGAACATGAGATCCCTTCTCGGTTTTCTCGTCTTTAGAAGAGAATTCCGAGGTTGAGAGATCTCGGCCCCTGCCAGTGTCACACCCAGTCCTCCCCCTGCTCCTGCCCCGCGACCACCGCCATGAGGGGGGATTCGCCTCCTCGGGGGCTCCTCCCGGCGGGGAGGCCTCGCTCGACACCGCCACCGCCACCTCCCCCGGCCCGGCCCGGCGCCGGCGGCTCCCGGCCCGTCCCACCCGCGCTCCCGTCCGAGGATACTCTCCATGTTGGACATGCTGGCGGCCCCGGGGGGAGCGGCGCGGCTCCGGACCGGGCTGGGGCAGCGCTGGGCCCGGGGCGGCGGCGGCGGCTCCGGCAGCTCCGGCGGCTCCGGGTTCCGGCCCCGTGACGAGCCGGGGCGGGGCCGCGCCTGCGGCTTTGGGCCGGGAGAGACCGGGAGCCTCAACCCGGCTCCTTCCTGCTGTGGGCAGGGACGCATCCAGAGGCTGGGCGGGTCTAAATCCGTGCCAGCCTGGCTTTGGGCACTTCGAGAGGTGGGAGTGCCGGAGATTCTCTGCGAAATCTATTCCAAGGCCTCACCACCCTCACAGGGAAGAATTTCCTCCTGATATGCAATCTAAATCACAGAATGTCCTGAGCTGGAAGGAACACACAGGACTATCAGTCCAGCTCCTGGCCCTGCACAGACACCCCAGCAGTCCCACCCTGGGCATCCCTGGCAGTGCTGTCCAAACTCTGCTGGAGCTGTCCGTTCCCTGGGAGCCTGTTCAGTGCCAAAACACCCTCTGGGGGAAGAACCTTTTCCTAAAACCCAACCTGACCCTGCCATAGCTCCTGTTAGGGTCCTGTACCTGTCACCACAGAGATCAGCACCTGCCCCTCTCGTTTCCCTCACCACGGAATTGTAACTGCTCTGAGTTTCCCCTCAGTCTCCTCCAGCTGAACACACCAAGTGCCCTCAGCTGCTCCTCAAGGCACTTCGCCATCTTCATGTCCCCTTCTTTGGGTATTTCTCCTCTCCTTCAATTTGAATCCATCCCCTGTGTGTCCTGTCTCTCCAGGCCCTTGTAAATAAATAGTGTCTCTTCATCTTTCTCGTCAGCTCCTTGAGGTACTAGAAGGCCACAATTAAGTCACCCCAAAGCTTCCCCACAGTGGACACCCCCAGCTCTCCCAGCTTTTCTCCAGAGCAGAGCTGTCCCATCCCCTCTAATCATTTGTGGTCTCTTCTGGACTGGCTCCAGCAGCTCCACATCCTTCTGAGTCCCAGGGCTGGAGGCAGCTCTGCAGGGCAGAATCCCCCCATTCCTGCTGCCCACACTGGGGATATGCCCAGGACCTGGGGGGTTGAGCCATGTCCAGCCTCTCCCCCACCAGGATCTATATTTAACAATATTTTCTGCTGAAGTATCTCAGACAAAACTTGCCAGAGGCGTGATGCATCTGAGCTGGCAGTTCTTCCCAGGTGAAATGCCTGTAGGAGTTGTGGATATGGTTATAACGCAGGAGTGCTCATGGCAAATGAACTGCAAAGAGTGTGGCAGAAGACACTTGAGCAAAGCCAGTAACTAATTATTCTTGCTGATGTCTCAGGAGTCTGAATTTATAAAGATTGCTGAGTCCTGGCTGTGAAAGCTTTGAAATCGAACTGGTGACACCACGGCAGTGACAGACTCCATGTGTGTAATAGGAGAGGTCTGCAGGGAGGACCTTCTTATCCAGGAGAAGGGAAAAGATGAGATTTTCTGGATCTGATAATTCTCAGTATCACCACTTCACAGAAGTGTTATTATCTGTGGTTTTAAGCCAAATCTTGGGAGGGCTGTGGGAGAAATGTAACATATTTAATAGTTTTCTGTTTAAAAGAGTCTGTTCCTGCTTGGATAACCATCCTGTGTTCAGCCTCCTGGAAGCTTGCACAATAATTCTCATGAGTAATAGTTCTTTAAATGAATAAGGTTTTCCAGGGTCAGAAGCAGACACTAGATCATTGAATATCCACCTTTTTTTTTTTCCTCTAATATTCCTGGAACTCTCATTAGGATACAATTTGGAGGTGGCGGTGATATTAGCTAGGAAGTATTAAAATGATCATCTACTCTGAAAGAAATTATTCATTTCAGTGCTGTCAAAGAGAAGTGAACCTGACCTAATTACCCACAACAATGTTAGAGAACAAAGCTGCAAAACCTGCTCAGAAAGAGGAGCATGTAATGTTCTACCCCAATTAGACCTGGAGAAGCATCAGTCAGTGTCACACAGGTGATACAGGAGGGAACACACTGGGCTGCAGCTTTCTCAGAGCAGCTCAGGACATTAGCTCACAAATTCCAACTGAAATCTCTCTTCCTTTTGACTGCTGAGGAAAGATCCTGGTGATATACCTGAAAAAGCAACCTGAGTTAAAAAAGAAATGTATTCTATTAGTTTGGGTTTTTTCCCTGACAATCATCACTGAATTTTCATTATTAAAAATACTCCAAATTTGGAAGAAACACATTACCAAGCAATTATCTTCAGCAACCTGAATTAAATATTTTTATTACCTACTGTGGGTGCAGGTGTAGAGACACACCAAGATGTTGGCACAGATTGCAGTTAAACCGATGTAATTTAATAATTTAGAAATATTTTCATTACAGTAACATTCTGGAGGTGTAGGAGGGTCCCTCCTGAGCTGTGCTTTGGGCACAGAGTGAGGCTTTGCTCACTGGAGCTCAGTGTTCAGATCCTCCAGCCTCTCTCACCCAGGAGAAAAAGAATAACTTTGACATTGGAGTCCCTGTTCTTTGACATCTGAGTCATCAGTGGTTAGGAGGGAATAAAGCTGTTGATTAATCTCTGAACTCTTGGTAGAGACCTTCTGCCTCTAAAATGAGAAGCAGTTTGCTGTATCCCAGGTTTTGAAAGTGAAGGTGCAGTTGGAGGCTTTTTCCAGCCAATAAAATTGTAAATAAATTGGTTTACCTTCAAACAATCATGGGAGTCCAGTACTGCTCATTAGACTGAAATCACCTGGCACAGACAAGATTTCTGAACAGTTCCCTCCTGCATTTTTCATTTCAATTCTTGATAAATCCATTTTAGAGCCCCAGCCATTTTGCACTCAGGTACCAACTCTCAACTCTCAAATCTCTTCCAAAAGCAGCAATTTCAAATCTACCTCCCACCTCCTCCCCTCCTACACATCATCCATCTCATCTTGGATGCAGCAAATATTTATTTTTCCTTAAATTTTATTGAGTTGTGAGTGATACGTTTCTCCCGCTGTAGCACTTTGGAGAAATAAAACTGACAAACTGAGCTGCACAAGAAGATGAGCTAGGAAAAAAATGAACTGGAAATACGAAAAAAATCAGAATTATTAAATAAAAATGCTGAAAACTCAGCAGAATTCAATTTCCAGGCATGATGGAGGTGTATGGATTTGCCAGTTTAATGAGTGCACTTACAGGTGGTGATGGTGTTTAGAGCAGGAAGGAGGTGATGAGGTGGAAAACATTCATTACATAAAATTTTCCTTCTCTGGCTGTGGCGTTTTAGCTCAGTCTTTCTCTTTCTTTTATTCTGCCTCCATCATGTTCTTTTCCATCTCTTTTTTCCCTTTCCTGTGTGTTTTCACATGCAGGAATTGACCAACCCAGGATTTGTTAAATATAATGAGCTTTTCAGTGCAGTGTGCTACAAAAATTTGGCATTTCTTTGATGCCTTTCAGCCAAGCCCACAGGAATACCCTTCATGTTTTGCAAGAGGGAACAAAGTTACATTATGTTTTCATGGCACCTGAGATCCCATATTGAATAAACCTCCCAAACAGTGGCTCTTACTATAAAACGTCATTTTTAAAGTGCATCCAGACCTAAATATGACTTTACCATTAGGTATAAAGAAACAAACACACAGCTTGATTTTTATTCTTGTGATGATCAAATCCTTTAATTTTGACGAAGCAATGATGATTTTACTCTGCTCAGTGAGATTCTCACCATATGTAATGGTTACAGGCCCAAGCCAAATGAGTTCATGAGCGCTGGCTTGTGGCACCAAGAGTGATGAGGATCAATTTTAATCACAATAATTGATCTGTTCCCTTAGTCATTCCCAGTGTCAGTCACGCATGAGGTGCAAGAGGCAGCAAATGTTAAATAGGGATTCAGGGGGTAGAACATCAGAACAAGCAAACCCAGGTGTGATACAGCACTGCTGAGAACTCTGACCCTGCGAGAATACTTGCCATTAAAATGCAGGTTTTTTAGTGAATGCAAATAAAAGCAATACGAGGATTGGACTCACATTGTATTTGAAGTCTACATACAGCAAAAAGAAATTAAGGTGATAAAGACATTGGGGGATTGTTGGATCCCAGAAATTTGGAGTGTTTGAGCTTTCTGTGCTTCCAGGCACAGACCCCCTGGAAAACACTGCTCTGGACCTGAAACCTCAGAAAAGGCTTGTAAATATGAATTATGAGTTAGAAATCACAAATGTGTAGTGGATTAGATGTGTGTATTTTCACTGGGTGATGGGTTTTAAATTTGAGGTTTTTATAGTATAGTCGTGGATATGGGACAAGATGGAGAATTTTGGGTGGTGTCTTTTTCTTTGTTCATGTTCTTCTTCTTCCATCTTCTTCACGGAACTCAGGTAGTAACCTTTGGTTGGTCAGTCAAATGTCACTCTAAGGGTCGTGGGAATCTATTATTGGGTTAATAGGATAAATAATGTAGGTGTTAAACTTCTGTTGGTTTGTTTAGCTTTGAAAGGCCTTGAAACAGGCTCAGCTGTAGCCATTTTTCCTACTTCTAGCAAGGAGCTGGAAGTGCTGTCATACTTTCTGTAGTTTCTGATAAGATATAATAAATATCCAAACCTGAACACGAGAATTGCCTCAGTCGTGTTTCTATGAATCCTGGCTCTGAGAGAAAACAAACAAGACTAATGACAAACCACTAATAAATGGTGCAAAGCCCAGCATACACCCCCACAGGGGATGTGGGATTCTGGCTGTATCCCTGAGGCAGAAGCAGTTGGCCATGGGAGGAGGGATGATGTTATCCCGTGGGATGAGCCAGGCAGCTTGGCCTCCTCCCCTTGGATGGAGCAGCACTGGCACCGGGATGTGCACGCATTGCCCACTGGCTACTTTGCTTTTCTACTTGTAGCAGATTCGCCACAGCAGGAGGACTCTGCAGCTCAGAATTACTGATGGTCCAAAATGCTGGTGACTCACCAGATTTCCGCTGCAGGTGGTTGGCAACTGTGTGAGTCCAGTTCAAAGGGGAAACAACAAATCAGTCCTGGCTCTGCATGGAGGGATCATGGCAAAATCCAGCTCTGCCCACTGTCTGGACCTGGATAAACAGGGATGTTCTGGTTTTAGGGAGCCAGGTACCTCCAGGTGTAAAAAGCCCGTTGATCCTGGCAATATTTTGTACCACACATTGCATGGTTACATCCTAAAATGAGCATTTCCATGACTCCATAAAATCACTACAAGAAGGCAACAACAGGAGACACTGAGGTTGCCAGCAATGGTGATTTAATCACAGAACCATAAAATCATGGAATGGTTTGGGTTGGAAGGGACCTTAAACCCCATCCAATTCCACCCCCTGCCATGGGTAGGGACACCGTCCACTGTCCCAGGTTGCTCCAAGTCCTGCCCAGCCTGGCCTTGGGCACTTCCAAGGATGGGACAGTCACAGCTTCTCTGGGCAAGTGAATGTTGTTTTGTTCAGCACTGAACTGCTGGTTGCTCTTTCACTGAGACACTCCTGTAATAGTTCCACCTAAAAGACACCACTGAAAGTGGACAAAACTGAGTTTCTGTTCTACAGAAAAATTCACCAAAAATTGTTCTCCTTTAGAGCGCACACCAAGAATGATACAATTTTCAAGGAAAGGAGTGTCAAATACTTAATGTTTTAGAAAAAAATCTCATTTTATTATTTTCTTTTAAAATTTTACTTGGTTATCTTTTTAAAAAAAACACCCTCCTCTTAGTCATATTTCATGTTCTTTAAACATCATTGCCTTTAAACCTTCTGGATGTCCTTTGAAATGCTGCCATCTCCTTCAAAGTTTCATGGCAAGAAAACTTCTTCCACCATGGGCATTATTTATCTGAAGCAGCAGAGGGATTTCTCCTGACTCTTTGTGGAACAATGAAGACAAACAGGACTGTAAAGCCCAGGATGAAGTGTTTAGGAATTCAGAGCAAACCTGCCAGGATCTGAAAGGCAGCAGCCAGAGGGCATGAAAGAATCATTTCAATAAAACCATTTAATTCTCCAGTGGCAGCATTAGTGATCTGATTCTCCAGCTCTGAGTTCCCCCAGATTGTGTCATTTCCAGAAAAATTAGTGTAAACCTAAGTTAGGTCTTTTTGAAAGCCAGTAGGGCAGGGAAAACCAAAGGACTTTACATCACTGGGCTCATTTATTTTTACTAATAAATTTTTTCCCCTGTTCTATTACCATGAATTTCCTGAATAAGATTCAGCTTATCTCTGCCAGGAGCACTGGCACAACCTTCTACTGAGCTGTACTGGTTGTGTTCTGCAATGGTTTGTGGATGTTCAATTTAAAATAGGGACGTGGGGTTTCACTCAAAATAGATTGAGGAAAATAAACTGCTGGTTCTGAAAAAGATTTGAAAGTTTCTTTTTTCCCCCTGAAATGCTTTCTGTCTGTTCTTAAATAAATTAATATTTAGCCTTTGAAAAGACTCTGTCAACCACTCAGCAAATGAGAAGCCTGGGACAGATTTAAGTAGAAAATTAAACTTAGTTAATGTGACAGGGAAGTGATTTTTCTTCTGGAAAAAGACTAGTGGAGAGAAGCAGTTAAAAGAACCAGCATGAAGACAAAAAAATCAAAATTATTTATTTAAAAAAAAATTAACCTCCTTTCAATAATAAATCAGTACAGCAGCCAGGAATGGCTCTGCCACTGCTTGGGGTTGTATAGCCTTGGAGGAAGACAAGGACCTCCAAAGGCTCAGAGGAACAAAAGTTTTTATGGGGGATAGCAATTTTTTTCAAATTAAAACAATATTTTCATGTCCTTGCTTTACCTTTTGTTGCATTTTATTTGGGGGCGTTTAAAAAATAATCTGCCAGAGTACTTTTAGGTTTTTTTTCCCTTTTTTTCCCCAGCTGAAATCATGTGACAGGGAACCTCCAGGAGCTACGTGACTGCTCTGAGCTCCAGGGATTCAGATTTCTGCTGCCAGGGCTGTCTGCACTGTGCTGAGTATTTCAAACATGTTTTCTCAATGATGATCAAAACAAATGCTTCCTCTCAGTGCAGTATTTATCAGAGTGGTTGATTCTCTGAAGGAATCGCTCTGCCTCTGTCATTCTTTGGGATTGCTGCAATATTGCACAGCTCAGTAAATAAAAATGCCAGGCTCCACTACAGCTCTTTTCACACAAATCCCATGAAACAGTTCCTTGTAGCACGTGAATCCCACTGCAGAGCCTTGCTGCTTCTCCCTTAACGATCCCATCCAGTCTGGTCTGAGCCTTTCCCGCTTTGCAAATGTGCAAACTCCTCCTGTTGTGCTGCCCGGTGACTCAGCGCTGCTGCCGTCACGCTGAGCTCAGTCCCAGCTGCAGGTCTGGCCCTGGGGCTCCGGCACGGAACAGTCACTGAGACACCAGTGACACCAGTGCCACCAGCAGCCTCTGTCCCTGCTGGGACACGGGCTGGTCCAGTGCCACCGGCAGCCTCTGTCCCCGCTGGGACACCAGTGCCACCAGTGCCACCAGTGCCACCAGCAGCCTCTGTCCCCGCTGGGACAAGGGCTGGTCCAGCCTCTGTCCCGCTGGACTGGAAGGGCCATCCCGCCTCTTTGTCCTGCGGATCGATGGGAATTGGATCTGAGCCAGCAGTGCCCTGACAGCCAGGAGGGACATCCCTGTGCTGAGGGACACAAGGCAAGGGAGGGGATTGTCCTGCTCAGCTCTGCACTGGGGCGGCCTCACCTCCAGTCCTGGGGGAAGTTTTGGGCACCACAAATATTAAAGACATTAAATACTAGAGAGCATCCAAAGGACGCAAAGGATGGTGGAGGGTCTTGAGGAGTGGCTGAGGTCCCTTGGTCTGTACAGCTGGACAGGAGGAGATTAAGAGGAGACTCATCTCAGTTACAACTTCCTCACGAGGGGGAGAGGGGGATAATGGGAGCTTACAGGTGGTTAAGGCTGTTACAGCACCAATGAGTGCAACAAACCTACAGGAAGGTGTGTGGCCAGGTGTGTCCCCACTGGGGACATTGCTGCTTCCAGTGGGAGCCAACATGCCTAGTCCAGGCAGTGGCACAGTCCTGGCTGTGGGAACAGCCCCAAAGGAGGGGCTGTGCTCCCTGTGCTCCCCTCAATGGCTTGGAATGGCTGGAAAAGCCCTGGAGCAGGAGATCACAGAATCACAGGATCATTAAGGTAGAAAAAGACATCCAAGGTCATCGAGTCCAGCCTGTGATCAATCCCAGCCTGGAGCACTGAGTGCCACCTCCAGTCATTCCTTGAGCACCTCCAGGCATGGGGACTCTGCCACCTCCCTGGGCAGCCCCATTCCAATGCCTGACAAAACACCTATGGAATGTTTTATGGATTTGTGTCCTCACCTGGGTCTGAGGCTGAGCAGCAGCAATTTCATGATGTACTTGGAGCACTGATGCAGGAAGGCATTTCAGCAGTTTCTCTGCTCATCTACAGTATTTCATTCTCATCCCTCAGGTGCTCCAGAGTGCCCTACACAACACAATCAAATTATTGGAGCTCTACTAGGAGAGAAGATTGGATTAGCAGCTAAACAAACCAGATCAGGTTATAGATTTCTGTGCAGTTTTATTTTCTTCCTACCACCACAGGGATATGTGTAAACAGGCACATGTACAAAGCCACCAGCATTTGCCACCCAGGGATATCTTATTGTAATAGCCACACATTTCTGAAGTGTAAACATTTTTTATTTGGGATCTGATATGGGAGCCAGAGGTGAAGGGCACACACAGAGCTTGTCTTTCCTTCTGACTGGACAGACAGGAAACAGCATTTTCTGAGCTTCCCAGCTGTCCATTGATGACGAATTCCTGCTTGTTCCCATTTAGCCCAGCTTCAGCTGGCCTGAATATATTCTATTTAAAAGTGCCCTGGGATTAGTTCAGATTGCTCCAGACTTCAGCGTGCTGACGTTGGAGGAGATAAACAGAAGTAATTTGCTGATTCACCATTACAATTTTCATAAAATATGAGTCAGGGTTTTCTTGTTTCGTGTAACACGGAAATTAGGTTACCATGCTTTGCTGAGCACTGTGCTGCACTGTGTGTGTTCCCAGTAGCATCTCATGTTCCTGCAGTATATTTTTGGAAGAATAACTAGATTTATGAGGCCACATCTTCTCCTGTTTCCCTTGGCTTTCCAACAAACTGGCACTCATCACTCTGTGCCTTGAGTTAGAGGCCTTTTCTTCACTCTATTAGAGAGTCATGATCCTGAGTGGATTTTCTGCAGCCTCTCACCTGCTGTGCTGTTAAACCTGTTTAAATTCGGCACTTCCATGAGCTTCTCCAAACCTGGACATCTGGAGCAAGACTTGCTGAGTGCCCATGGCAGAGGGGTTAGAATGAGAAGACCTTCAAGGTTCCTCCCAACCCAGACCATTCTGGGCTTCATGTCCCAGGATTCACCTGAGATTCCAGAGCAGGAAGATACCTCTTTCCTCAGATTCCTTCTTCATCTTGGAGCAGGGTTTTCCTGGCAGCCCTTGCATGTGCATTCCCCTTTGGATGTGTGTTCCCATGTTCCTGCTGTTGCCTGGCTGAACCTTCCTCTCCTCATGGCTCTGATGGTGCCTTTCTGGTTTAACACAGAGTAAAATTGAAGTGGTGATTGGAGAAAATGACATCAGCATTTAAATAGATTTCCTGAGGAAATTTTTAATGGTCATTTTTATAGCTTATTTTGTGCTTTTTAACTTTTCTTTTCTCCCTGGTCAAAGGTCAAGGAATTATTTCATACAGACCAGTACAGGAAAAGAGCTAATTCTGACTAATCTCAGGGGGTTGATTGTTTTGATTCATTTTCATCCTGAGCATTGATGGCCTTCAGAGAGTTTCTTTGGATGAATCAAAATATTCTCCACTTCTGGGTTTAGGCGATACAAAAACTTAACAAGTTGCTTCACATTTAAGACTAAAACTCCATAAAAGGGAGCAGGAGCTATAAAATCCCTGACCTCAATGGACTTCTTGGACTTTCTTAAGAGAAATTTGCACATCAACGTCCACTCAGTGGCTACTAAATTGAATATAAGTTCCTTCCAAATTGTGGCTGAGTCCCCAATGCAAGGTGCTTGGGGATGAGAGGAAGGAGTTTACAGTGCTCTGAGAGTCCTGTGTGCAATCTGGCTTCACTCTGGCAAATCTGGAAAGGAAAATTTCTCATGGTTCTGTTCTGTATATGTGTGTGTGTGTGCATAAGTGAATGTCACTTTCCCAGTTCACCTGGGAAATGCACTTTTACCCACCCCATGCTGGTTCAACAGCATCTGCCTAAAGTTAAGGCCACAGGGAATGTTTTTTCTGGGGTGATTTCCTTTGAGACAGAATATACATCATTCATGACATGAAATTCTGGAGTTTTAGAAGGAAAACACAGCCCTGTGATGGAATTTTCCGAAGGTAAAGATGGTTTTCTTCCACCTTGCTGAACTGCAGAGCGCCAAGCTGAATGCACAGGGATCTCAGATCTAAATACAAACGAGAACTGGGGGAGTGCAGAGCAGGCTCTGACCTTTACAGTTCCAATCTTCAGCGTTTTACAACTGCCTTTATTGCTCTCACAGTTTGAACTTGTCCTGCACAGCCAAATCCCTGTGAAATTTGATAAAATCTCCGGGTAGGGCTGGACCCCATCGTTGCTGTGGAGAATTTAGGCACTGTTATTCCAGCAATACATGACCTTGCATTAGGTTATCCATGGCATACTATGGACCTTGAGCTCTGCATTCATAAAACCTCACAAAGGGCACAGTTCCAAGCTCTGTGAAAAACTGGCTGTGCTTCTACAATTTTATTCAGCAAGAAATCAGTGCTGTGCGTCACTGGTCAAAAGATGACTAAGCTCTGGTTATAAATGATAGAAACTGTGAGGATTTACAGCTTGATTATCCTTTTTTACTCCTTTGGAGTAATACCTTACTTCTTCACCAAGGAATTAGAGATAAGCAAATCTTTAAATGAGGTGTTTTCTCAAGAGCTTTGCCGGTGAGAAATGTATTTATGGATATATTAAGTGCTTTTTGGAATTAGGGCCAAAGCAGGAGGAGGCAGCAAGAGTCCAGGTTTAGGGAGTGTTTCTTGCACATGAGCACAGGAGACCTGGCCTCAGGGGTGGCCTTTAAATTCCTCATTTCCAAACCAAACAAAAGGAGCTGGGTGAAATCCCAGCTTTACTGAATTCAGGACCAGGAGTCCCAGCAATCTCAGTGGCCCTAGGATGTCATCGGGGAGGTGTCCTTGTCCTTCACCCAGTCTCCTGCCCCTTTTCCCCTTGGAGAATGTGGTGCTGCCAGCCCTGTGGTGGCATTCCTGACCTGCCTGCCTGAGGCCAGTCCCAGCAGCCTGGTGACATCGCCATGGCACATTTTTACATCTACCTCCCTGAAAATGTGCAAAGAGGTAAAGGCACAATTCCAAGAGAATCCAGCTCTCCCTGCCTGTCATTAAATTGGGTTCATCACCCATTGAACATGAGCTTTTCTCAGTGTACTGAACACTATTGCCTTGCCCAGCTGTGCCGTGGTGCTGCAACTTCCTAATGATAAAAAGTGGGAAAAAAAGATATGTATCTTTTCCTAAGTGCAGGAGGACCATTAACTAATTAATTTGCCCAATTAATCACTCACTAGCTACATACAATGGCTGGGCAAGCCATGGGCTTCATCCTGGCACAGGCTGAGTGTGCAGCTCCCATCCTGTTCCTCTCTCCAGCAATGCTGCCTGTCCAGGGCCTCTGGCTCCCTCCAGTTTGGCTCTGGTGGCCCAGGACCAGGCAACTGGAAAACAGACTTTTTGGGGCTGAGATTTGATTTGTGTTTGGAATTTATGCAATTTTCAAATGTTTCCTCACTTCTTTTCCCTAATTTGTGAACTAGGAATATAACTTAATATAATAATAATAATAATAAGCAAAGAAAATAAATAATCAACTAGTATGATAATATAAAGTTATTTAAATATAAATGCTTTTCAGAGCTGGGAATATAAAATATTATAAACTAACTTTAGGACATAAAATGAAGTTGTCTCAGGAGGGGGATTCTTTAATTGTGAAGTCCTTTGTAATTTGCTGCAATTGCTCCATCATAAAACTATTCCCAAGAGGAAAGATGTTTTTAAGGGTCCTAAAAAATAACAGCTGGTCTGGGGATTTTTATGTTCAACAAGAGTCATATTTCCTTGCTGTGGATTCTTTTAGGAGAAAAGGTTAAAATCCTGCTTTGGTGTAATACCCAAGAGGCAGCCTAAAAGTACCTGGGTGCTAGAAGGTCAAGTACAGACTCAGCTATTTAAGGTGATTTTATATTTCCCTATAATAAAATGCAGTTTAAAATACTTTCATGACCTTTTTTTTTTTGCTCATTGTTATGAGTCACTGTAGTACTAAATCTGCACTTTTTTCAAAACTAATCATGGCTTACCCATTTGGCATATTTTCTCAGAACAGTTAAGTAAATTATCTCTCATTTTAGGTCTGTGTCTAAGCAAACTTTTTACAGCACTAAAGATATTCAGTGCCACAGTGCAATGGAAATTACCAAAAAATGGCACAAATACCTTAAGCTTATCCCATGCTGGGTTTTATCCCATCCATCCAGTGAAGTAATTGATCAAAAATAATAAATTTTAGAAGTTCACGTTGGAAAGCCTAGTTTTAAAATTGGGTATTTAGAGCCAGAAGTGAGTCTGTGACGTCATGCCTTGTACAGAGAGGAGCATATGGAATGGTGACAGTGGGACCATCTCCGAGCAGAGCCGTGCTGGAGGAAATCCTGGTTCCAGAGCTGAGGATCACAAAGCAGCCAAGCACTTTTCTATTCCAGGAAGGGCAGAGCTGCAGGTGAGGCAAAATTTGGGGGATTGAGGGGCCAAACTGCAGGTGCTGGTGCAAACATCACTGATATCCCCTCAGTCATTTTAATCCTTCTATTTCCTCTTCTGAAATGTCAGTTTCCTTAGATTTCCTTGGCAATTGCATCCTGTGCACGTGTCTTTCCCAGAGAAGCTGTGGCTGCCCCATCCCTGGCAGTGTCCCAGGCCAGGGTGGACAGAGCTTGGAGCAATCTTGGGCTAGTGGAAGGTGTCCCTGCCCGTGACAGGGGGTAGGACAATGCTCTTTAAGGTCCTTTCCAACCCAAGCCATCCCAAGATTTTATGAAATAATGAGGCCCAACCCACAGACTATTTGTGCAGGAAGGATCTCAAAACCAAACAAGTTTAGTTCTGACTTTTCTTGGGTTTAGTGACTTGAGAACTGGATCACCAGGATAATAATGTTTGCCACCAAGGCAGTGGGACCTTCTTTCTATGAGCTAACAGGACCTCATGTTGCACCAGGGGAGGGTCAGGTTGAATATTAGGAAAAATTTCTTCATGGGTGGAGTTCTTAAAGCATTGCAATGGACTGCCCAGCGTAGCAGTAGAATCACAGAACCATGGAATATGCTAAGTTGGAAGGGACCCATCAAGATCATCAAGTCCAGCTCCTGGCCCTGCACAGGCATCCCAACAACCCAACCCTGCTCTTGAGAGTGTTGTTCAAATGCTCCTGGACCTCAGTCCCCATCCCTGGAGAGATTTAGCAGCCATGTAGATCTGGCACTTGGGGACACGGGTTAGCGGTGGGCTTGGCAGCACTGAGGTCTCTCGGTGGCCTTAGTGTGCTTTTCCAACAATAACAATTCCGTGATTCTACAATTCTTTGATTCCACGCTTCCACGGTTCGATGCCCTCCACCGGGAGCGTGTGGCAGGAAAGGTGGACGAGGCGATGGTGGCCGTGTCCCCTCGGTGTCACCGCGGGGCAGAGCGCGGCCGCGGTGCCGGTGTGCAGATCCTCCGAGCCGGGGCTGCGGGTGTGCGGGGGGTACCGGGGCTACCGAGTGTGCTGAGGATCCCAGGGGTACCGGGTGTGCGGGGGTACCGCTGTGCAAGTGTGCCGGGGCTGCGGGTGTGCTGG
>VWZS01005380.1:66872-78194 GCA_013397075.1 Rhabdornis inornatus | reverse complement strand
GATGTAAAATGCAATTCTGCCCATTTAGCTGCAAATAAGGAATTGCTCCTGCTCTCTGATGAGCCAGGGAATCAATCCTGGCACACAGGATCGACTTCCTGCCTTCTTTCCCCTATCCTGTCCTAACTTACCCCAAACTAGCAGCTGGATCAGTTCTGGTCCTTTCTACATCTGATCAGAACAACCCAGGCCCACCAAGCTCCTTTTGCCATTGGCATGTGGGAGTAGGAGACCAGGATTAGGGTTAGGGTTAGGGTTAGGGTTAGGGTTAGGGTTAGGGTTAGGGTTAGGGTCAGGTACCCAAATCCTAAAATTGTGGTTCTTGAAATCCCAGAGTCACTGAGGTTGGAAACGTCTCCCATGGTCATCGTGTCCAAGCTGTGCCAAATCCTTTCCTTTTCCCCATCCCAGAGCTCCCAGTGCCACCTCCAGGATTTCCTTGGACACCTGCAGGGATGGGGATCCAAACCCCCTTGGGCAGTTCCAATCCCTGAGCACTCTTTCCATGAGGAAATTCCTGCTGGTGTCCACCCTGCCGTCCCCTGGCCCAGCCTGGGGCCGTTCCCTCCCCTCCTGTCCCTGTTCCCTGGGAGCAGATCCCAAATCCCCCTGGCTGTCCCCTCCTGTCAGGGAGTTGTGCAGAACCTGAAATTCCCCCTGAGCCTCCTTTTCTCTCAAACACCCCCAGTTAATCCCACTAATCCTGCCCAGCCAGCTCCCAGCACTTAGCTGGGATGTTGGAGGCTCCAATCTTCAATCTGTAAAATATTTCCTTTTTTCCCCTCTGTGTTTAGGTGAAATCTTGCTGATTGAAGGAGTCTCCTTGAGCGGGGGCAGCAGCCTGACAGCAACATCCTGATCCTTGCCACGCACCATAACACAAAGATTAAACTCAATTACCATTCTGTTCATTAATGTTCAGCATCCAGAAAATTTCCGGCAATTTCCACTCAAGAAGGTCCAGCGTGTTTTTATAGCTCCCTCATTTCTCCCCAATGGCTGTAATTTCGATATTATGAACAAACTCTGGGCAAAAATAAAGCTTTGCTAAAGTTTCACTTGACTTCAGCCACAAACTTGGCTCTGAGAAACTTAAATTTAGGTCTGAGATGGAGTCTGCAAAAGTTTGGAAATCCCAGAGGGGGGAAATCCATGATGAACTCTGAATTAATCCCAACAATCTCACCTATTGATTTTTTTCCTTTTATCAATTAAGCTGCTTGTTCCCAATAATTCATTTCCAGGTAATGAACTGAAATACCTGAGAGCTGCTCAGTTCTAATTGACACCTTTTCCTAGGACACCTTAACCAGAAATTATTGGTCTAATAATGATTTTTCAGATACTGGGACAAGCTAAACAAACTCCAGACTGCCCTAAAGAAGAAGAAAGCAGAATTAAATTTTATTTCAGAGACTGCAGCATCTTTTCTTCCCTCTCCAAAATCAGGGCAGACCTCTCCTGATTCCTGGGTGTGGAGAAACCACGAGTTGGAATCGATGTTAAAACCAAAAATTGAGCTTTTTAAACCAAGAGTTGGTACAAATATGATTTGTCTTCTGTGAGAGTGGTGATGGAATTCCCAGAGAATTCCCTGGAATAAATATCATGGAATTATGATACCTCCCTCTATCCCAGGCTGCTCCAAGCCCTGTCCAGCCTGGCCTTGGACACTTCCAGGGATCCAGGGGCAGCCTCCACAAGGCTGGAAATCTCATGGATAGGAGCAAACACTGATAAAAAACCCCTCGATTATTCCATTTGCTTTAAATCATCTTTCCATATTTTCTGTTTTTGAGTCTTTAAAAATACATCCCAGATTCTCCCGGGTCAAAGTTTCTTCGTTTTGAGTTTTAAATAAGGACTTTTGAGACAATCAGAACCCGTGGTGAATAAGAATTTTCTGTTTAGTTAAAAGGGGTTCCTAATTGGTTGTAATCAATGCAGTGTGTTCAGTTCATCATTGGATCCAGGGCTGGAATCTGTGGAGCAAGGAGGAATTGCTGCTGCTGGATGCACACAGAGGCATCCCATGCTCCATTTGTACCACAGCCTTTTTATTTCCATGAATAAAATCAAAACCAGATGATCATTAAAGAAATATAAAATCGCTGAACGGGCTCTGGGCATTAGAGCTTTATTTTCTTCCATTTCTCCCTTTTTTTTTTTCCTGGAGCTTGTCCTTCGGGCCGTGGTCTCTTTGCATTTCTGTTCAGCCAGGTGGATTTAGTGTCTGCACCACAGGAGGGATTGACAGAGTGACAGGAGCAGCAAATCCAGAAGGGGGGAATTAATCAGGAGAAGGGATTTTTATTCCTTTACCCGGGATGAGGTGAGCACAGAAAGGGGAGGAGTTGTCAGTGACCATGTCAGAGCCAACCCTGCTATTCCTGACCAGGATCCCAGGAAAGGGCTGGAATTGTCACCATTCCCTCCGGGGACTCTTCCTGAGGAGTTTTCCACCCACAGCCTGGATGTGATGCTGGGAATAAGGAAACCAAGGAGCAGCTGCTCAGGCTGTCCGAGGGGGAATCCTCAAAAACCACCCAGTGCCACCCCTGCCATGGCAGGGACACCTCCCACTGTCCCAGGATGCTCCAAACCCTGCATTGGACACTTCCAGGGATCCAGGGGCAGCCACAGCTCCTCTGGGAATTCCATCCCAGCCCCTCCCACCCTCATTCCATCCCAATATCCCATTTCAATCTCCCCTTTCCCAGTTTGAAGCCATTCCCTGTGTCCTGTCCCTCCATCCCTTGTCCCCAGTCCCTCTCCAGCTCTCCTGGATCCCCTTCAGGCCCTGCCAGGGGCTCTGAGCTCTCCCTGGAGCTTTTCCTTCTCCAGGCTGGACAATCCCAGCTCTCAGTAGATTATTCAGGATTTTCCAGGCTCTGGCAGTTGCCAGTGGAGAGAGAAATTGGGGACAGACAGTTTGCAAGAGCCTGGAGGGACAGGACACGAGGACAGGACACTGCCAGAGGGAAGGGATGGATGGGATTTTGGGATGGAATGAGGGTGAGGAGGGGCTGGGATGGAATTCCCAGAGGAGCTGTGGCTGCCCCTGGATCCCTGGAAGTGTCCAAGGCCAGGTTGGAGCCGCCTGGGACAGTGGGAGGTGTCCCTGCCCTGGCAGGACTCTCCCTGGTGCCTTCTCTTTTCCAGGTGAACATTCCCAGCTCTCCCAGCCCAGCTCCAGAGCTGCTCCAGCCCTTCATGGTTTCCTCTGGAGTTGCTCCATTTTTTCCCACATCATCTGGGGTACAACACGTGTGGGGTAGGAACATAGGAGGGACATCCCTGTTCCCCCCAAAACTCCCCTTAATCCCAATTTCCTGCAGTCATTCCCTGCTCTCCCAGCCCCAGCTCTCCCAGCCTGGCTCCAGAGAGGCTCCAGGTCCTGGAGCATCCTCACGGCCCTTCCTGGACTCTGTCCAGCAGCTCCACATCCTGAATTAATTAAACCCCAGAATCAAACCCTGACCCCCAGCCCAGGTTCTGCTTATTCCCAATTTTCTGTTTTCAGTGTCCCTGACACTGCTGCTCCTTGAAATGATCTCCAGAAAACAAAACAAATCCAAACACGCCTCATCTCAGCAGCCCCATTCCTCATTCTGCTGCTGACAACACCTAATGAAGTGGATAAATGATTAATTAAGAAACAATATTTCTTTACAGAAGCTCGCTCCTGGGGGGAGGAAAGTGAATCCCTTGGCGCTATTGTTCACTGGAATGTTTTCCACTATTTTTAGCAAGTGAAGGAGAAGCTGGAGCAGCACAAAGGGAAGTGGAGCCGTGTTTGATCAGAGCAGGAACAACAAACAATCCTCCAAACAACCCTCCAGGTGCTCCCTGGCTCTGGAATTAACTCCTCTTCATCTTCATTTAACTTCATTGCTGATGCCAGGCTTGGGAAAAATGATAAATCCAAAAGGGGAAAAACGGGGTTGTTTTTGGTCATCCACACAGGACACGCAGTGCCCAAAGCAAAAATTAATAAATATGTTAAATAAATAAAAAATAGTACAATGCTGAACCTTTTCCTCAAGGAAAATCCTTCCACAGCCTTCCCATTGCTCCACGCACTGACTGTGGCATCAGGAATACGGAGCAGGACATTAAATCTCTCCAATATTAATTCCTGGAAAAGCCCGGGCTATAATTAAACAAGGTCCAATTAACAGCTTGAAAAGACCCATCTGAAAGTTGCAGTTACAAACTTTGACTCCAGTGGCCCCCTGGAGATGATTCCCTAATCTCCTTTAATTAAGATATTTATAATATGCCAGGCAAGGATTTTGGAATGAGGCTTTTTAAGCTTCCCATTCCCATTTAGGATGCAGCAGCAGTGGCTGGAGCCACGTGCAGCCATCAAGAGCTCAATTAAAAAAATAACTTTTTGATTGATGGTTTTACTTCTTTCTGTGTTCTGGTGTAGAGCAAAGGAAAAGGATGTTAAAAATATAATTCACACATCAAAGTGCAATACCTGGAATAGGAACAGGTCCATTCAATCCTGTTATTCCAGGCAATAGGAAACTGAACTTTTGTTTTTAGCTTGGAATTTCACGGAATCCTGGATTGGTTTGGGTTGGAAGAGACCTCCAAAGGCCATCGAGTCCAACCAAGGGACACCTTCCAGATTGCTCCATACCCCATCCAATTTCTCATCCTGGAGTATTTTCCTTAAAAATGCCGTTTTTTCCCCTTTTAAAAATACCCAATAAAACACCTCAGTGAAGCACTGACAGCAGGGATTGGAATTTTCCTCTAAAACCACAGACAACCCCCCCATCACTCCCCTTTTCCTTCCCATTCCCGACATTATTTTGGAGAGCAGCTCTTGTGCAAACCCACGTGCTCACATTGATCCCCTGCAGTTTAACCTCTGCCACATCCAGGTTGTTTTCCCTCAAAAATCCCCTTTTTTCCCTTTTATTTTGGAATAGTCTGATGAGACAGGGCTGAGCTCAAGGCCTCTCCCAGCAGCACCAGCAGCCTTTGGAATTGTTCCACTTCCATTTTCTCTGGGAGAGAGCAACCGAAATCAATCTCTCTGCTGCACTCCCCTCTCTCCTCTCTCATTTCTCTTCCCAGGACTGGAGGTGGAAAAGCCAATTTTTGGGAGCAGAGGCCTTGGCAGGATGATTTCCCACTCGTTATTCCCTCCTCGCCTCCAGCTCCACACACAGAGACCTCCCACCCCTGATTGCTGGATACAATATCCCTGATTTTCAGCTCTACACCCCAAATTTACAATGAATTCCTTGCTCCTACATCACTCCTTAACCTCAGTGGCCTTTATTCCTCTTTTCCCCCCCACTCAGGACCCAATGGAGCAGAATTCCCCATGCATCCACTTCCTCCAAAACTCATTTATCCTTTTTTTTTTTTTTTTTTTTTTTTTTTTTTTTTTTTTTTTTTTTTTTTCCCAAACCCTATTTCCCAGCACATGGTTTGCTTCTGATGCAGAGATCCTTGGGGTATTTTTCCCTCTCCAACCAGAAATTTGGGATGTTTCCTTTCATGTTTTTTTCCTCCTAAGGACTCCAAAACCAATAGCTGTGGATAGAGATCATTAAGCCTTAAACGACCTGTAAATTCCTATTAAAGGAAAGTTATACTCAATTCACCCCCCAGATTTCCACCCCATGTTGCTTCTGGCTGTGCCAAGCTCCAGGAGGATCAATAATTCCAACCTGGTCACAATTCCATTCCTGCTCAGGAGCAGTCACTCTCCATCCTGGGATTTCTCACGGCCTAAGTGCTTTCATTTCTGAATATTTCATCTCCTGCACAAAACCAACCACAGCAACCAAGTCCTCAGGGGGTTTTTTGGGAGGCTCCCCCAGCCGTGCCCTTCTGGGAAAAAGCTTTTTCTGCCTGGAATGGGTTTTGTGTTTGATCTTTATTTTTACCTGGATAGGTGGGAACAGGGAAGATAAAAAGCAAAGGTTTCTCTGGAGCAAAGCATTGATAAAACTCGTTTTTCTTGGATTTGAAGCATCCCAATGCTAGGCCAGGCCTTGGCAAGCCCAGCTTTGCTGTCCCAATCACCCTCTGCAAAGTTGTTTTGTTCTGTTCCATGAGCTGGCAAAGAAAATTGCAATTTTCACAGAAAAAAAAAAATCCATGTGGATCCTGCTGGATCCACCCAGGTTGTGTTTTTAGGGACAGGATCTATCCCTGGCTCCCAGCACGACCTCGTTCCTCCTTGGAGGAATCCTTTGTGGTGCTCCAGTCCCACCTGGGCCAGGTGAGGGTTGGTTCTGCTCACTGGGGACCATCCCTGAGGAGGTGGCAGATGGCTGCAGGCACAACGGATGGAATCCTGGAATGGTTTGGCAGGGAAGGGACCTTGAAACTCGTCTGCCATGGCAGGGACACCTCCCACTGTCCCAGGCTGCTCCAAACCCTGTATTGGACACTTCCACAGCTCCTCTGGGAATTCCATCCCAGCCCCTCCCCACCCTCATTCCATCCCAATATCCCATTTCAATCTCCGTTTTCCCAGTTTGAAGCCATTCCCTGTGTCCTGTCCCTCCATCCCTTGTCCCCAGTCCCTCTCCAGCTCTCCTGGATCCCCTTCAGGCCCTGCCAGGGGCTCTGAGCTCTCCCTGGAGCTTTCCCTTCTCCAGGCTGGACATTCCCAGCTCTCCCATCCCCGCTGCAGATTTTGGATCATCCTTGTGAGCCTTCAGTTTGTTCCTACTGGAAACCGGGGGTCAGGCTCAGTCCATCTCCCCCAGCTCCAGCCCCAGCACCACTGGAATCCAGTGCTTTTCCAAGCCCTACTCCTAGACCTGCCCTGCTGAGCTCAGGACTGAGGTTTTGGACCTCCCACCCTGGCAGAGGAGCTCTGCTGTCCCCTGGGCTCCTGGAGGGACTGACGTGCTCTGAGCTCCCTCTGCATGAACAAATCCCTTCTCCAGTCAGGCAGATCCCACTCCCAGCACATCCCTTCCCTGCACTGCTCCGAATTCCTGATGGATCTCAGCTCCTGAGCCTAGGAGCTCCATCTGCCAACAGCTCCAGAGCCACTGGACATGTCTTGGGTTGCCATGCAGGATGTGACCAANTCCTAGTAAAGAACTGTTATTCCCATTTTATCTTTGCCTGAGAGCCCCTGAATTTCAAAATTATAATTTGGAGGGAAGGGGTTTACATTTTCCATTTTAAAAAGAGGCTCCTGCCTTTCTTAGCAGACACCTGACTTTCCAACCAAGACAGGACACGATTCCCAGCCAGGAATTCTGTCCTGGGATCACTCAGCCCTTCACAGGCACAGACTCCAAACCAGCTGCTTCTGCCGGTCTCCAAGAGTTCAAAGCATTTTTCCCAGTCATCCCTCAGCAGAAATCCCATATGGATGTATGGAGCTTGAAAGACGCTCTAAAATTTTACTCTCTCTCTCTCTCAATCAATCAATCAATCAATCAATCAAATAAATAAATAAATAAAGACAGTTTTTCCCTGAGAAAAAGAATTAGGAAAGTCATGGGATCAGAGAATCATGGAATTGTTTAGGTTGGAAAAGCCCTTTAAGATCATGGAGTCCACCCGTTCTCTCAGCACTGCCAAGGCCACCTCACCTATGTCTCCAAGTGCCACATCCATTTCCAAATCCCCCCAGGGTTTGGGACTCCACCACTGCCCTGGACAACCTGCAAAGAGAGGACTGGACAACAATTTCCATGAAGAAATTTCCCCTAAAAACCCCATACTCAGCGGGGGGTTCCATCCTGGGGGTGCAGGGGATGGAATGAGGGTCAGGAGGGGATCCTGAGCTGTCTCACTTCACTGAGCAGCAGCCTCCTGGTAGCCCAAAGAAAGCTTTTGGATGTTTTGTTGGTGTTAAACATGTGAGACAGAGCGATGTTGATGTGGCACCGGCACTTCCCGGGCCTGCTCTCACATTTTTCACACTTTATTACCCAGGAGCTTCCCCACCACCTCCAAAACGCCTGGGGAAAACACGAGCAGATTAAAAGAAAAGCTATTGCTTAATATTAGAATGAAATAGATCCAAACTCCCCGGCTGGTTATGGAATAATAATAATAATTACAGCCAGGAGAGCCGGGCCCAGGAGAGCCCCCAGTCCTCCAGCAGCTTTGTCTCTCTAAATGAATTTGTCCCATAAACATTTTTAGTGATCTCATTAGCATTGTTAATAAAAGTCATTAACTACAACACCATCCAGAGTGGTTTGGGGACGAGGCCAGATGCAGGTTTGGAGTTCAAATTCGAAGGCACAGGGAATGTTGGCTGGGGAATTTGTGGATAAACCATCCCTGGAAGTATCCAAGGCCAGGTTGGAAGGGGCTTGAAGCAACCTGGGATAGTGGAAGGTGTCCAGGCTGGAACTGGGTGATTTTTGATGTCCTTTCCCACCCCAATCCATTCCATCATTCCACGATAATGTCAAAATCCACAGGACTCCAGAAGGTCTTTGCCTGCTCTCCCCTGCCCTGTGCACGTTTCACAGTCAGGACACGGAATCAGGAGGTTAAATTGGGATTTTCACCCCATGGATTCACTTGGGTTGGATTTTCTGCTCTGAAACCCCCTCCTTGTTTGTCCTCACGTGCTGGGGAGTGCCTGGCTGAGCTCCCCACTCCCAGAGGATGTCCAGAAAAACAGATTTTCCACCTCAGTTTGCACAAAAGCTGGAAAGCCAAGCAGCCAAATTGGAAAGAAATACAGGGGGGAGAGAAACCCAAGCTACACATCCTCGATGCAGATTTCACAACCCCAATTTTAGGGGAAAAGTGGATGTTTTATTCCTATTCCACAATCACAAATTCAGTTTCCAGAGGGAGTTTCACCCCCTCTTCCCCTCCATCTGCCTCTCCTCCCCTCCAGCCAGGTCCCTGGGATGGCTCTGGCACTGAGAGCCCGGAATAAATGCCTTGTGTCCCTCTGTCTGGGCTGAAGGTGTTCTTGCAGGGCCCTGGAAATATCCACAGCCAGGAATCCATCACGGCTCCTTCGCTCTGGGCTGGCTCCGAGACATCCTGAAAATTTAATGTGATGGGAGAGGGGGGAGGAGCTGCCCCGGTAGGAAATGTCACAGCACCACAAAGGACATCCCAAAGGACACCCCAAGGGACACAAAGGACACCCCAAAGGACATCCCAAAGGACATCCCAAAGGACACCCCAAAGGACACAAAGGACACCACAAAGGACACCCCAAAGGACATCCCAAAGGACACCCCAAAGGACACAAAGGACACCCTAAAGGACACCACAAAGGACATCACAAAGGACATCCCATAGGACACAAAGGACACCCTAAAGGACACCACAAAGGACACCCCAAAGGACATCCCAGAGGACATCCCAAAGGACACAAAGGACACCCTAAAGGACACCACAAAGGACATCACAAAGGACATCCCATAGGACACAAAGGACACCTCAAAGGACATCCCAAAGGACATCCCAAAGGACACCCTAAAGGACATGAAAGACACCCCAAAGGACACCTCAAAGGACACCCAAAAGGACATCCCAAAGGACACAAAGGACACCACAAAAGACACCACAAAGGGCCCAAAGGACACGTCAAAGGACACCTCAAAGGACATCCCAAAGGACACCCTAAAGGACACCCCAAAGGACACAAAGGACACCACAAAGGACACCTCAAAGGACACCCTAAAGGACACCCCAAAGGACACCCCAAAGGACACTCTAAAGGACACCCCAAAGGATACCCTAAAGGACACCCTAAAGGACACCTCAAAGGACACCCCAAAGTGAATAATTAAAAAAAACGGTATAATCACGGACAAAGACCCTCTAACTCATTAAAGTTAGGAAGTGGAATGTTTATTCACCGGCAGGCAGCACAGGAGTCACCTCCGAAAGGTGTGACCGCCCCAAACAAGGTTCTTTGCCCTTTATTTATTCCCCAAGATCTTACACACAACACATGCATAACCCCAGCACCTCCCATCCCCGTCCCATATTAAAATGAGCTCATTCGTCCTTCAAGTGTGCGCAGTTCTTCTCTTGAATTGGGTCGGGGGTCTCGGAATGGGTCAGTGGTCTCGAAGGATGAAGTCAGGAGAGTCTTCATCAGGTCTCGGTGACCCTCTGGCACGATCCAAGGCCCCGTGCTTCACCATTAACGGTTTACTTACTTTACGTTCTTCTATATGTAAGTTCATAATAGCAGATAATTATACCAATTAGCTCCAGCCTAAGCATCTAGTAATCATTAACCTACCTAATTTACATCTTGGTCATGGAAACTACTTCAACCCTTAGCAAAAATCTTAACTCTTTAAAACCATGATTCAAAAAGACACCCCAAAGGACATCCCAAAGGACACCACAAAGGACACCACAAAGGACACAAAGGACACCCCAGAGAACATCCCAAGGGACACCCCAAAGGACACTCCAAAGGACACCCCAGAGGACATCCCAAAGGGCACGAAGGACACCACAAAGGACACCCTAAAGGACAGCCCAAAGGACATCCCCAAAGGACAACACAAAGGACAACCCAAAGGACACAAAGGACATCCCAAAGGACACCCCAAAGGACACCACAAAGGACAACCCCAAAGGACACCACAAAGGACACCCCAAAGGACACAAAGGACATCCCAAAGGACACCCCAAAGGACACCTCAAAGGACATCCCAAAGGGCACGAAGGACACCACGAAGGACACCACAAAGGACATCCCAAAGGGCACAAGGACACCACGAAGGACACCACAAAGGACACCCTAAAGGACAGCCCAAAGGACATCCCCAAAGGACAACACAAAGGACAACCCAAATGCCACCCTAAATGACACCCCAAATGTCACCCCAAAGGACCCCAAATGCCACCCTAAAGGACACCCCAAATGCCACCCCAAATGCCACCCTAAATGCCACCATTTTTTTCCCTTCCATGGAGAGCAGGGGGGATAGGCAGGGAAGGAGGAAGGAATCAGATGGTTTGTGTCAGACGAGGAGTTTGTTCCATTCCATCGGCTGGAAGGACAAGTCAATTAATTCGGCCAATCCTTCCGGGGCTGCACGGCCGTGTTTGGGTGAGGGATGAAGAATTCTCGGGGTTTTGGGGCTGGTTTAGGACAGGATGGGATGCAGACGCTGCAGATGGAAGTGGACCCTGAACAAGGAACACAGAGCTCACGTCACAGAAAAGCCTCTGAGGGGAAATGAGAGGGACAATCATCCTGAGGGTGAAAAGTGGGGAAGGAGGGGGAAAGAAGGGATCTACCTATGCAAAACCAGCCCTGCTGGGTGCCAAATTTATCTTTAATAAACATAAAATTTATAATTTAGATATATTTTATAT
>VWZS01005380.1:0-66524 GCA_013397075.1 Rhabdornis inornatus | reverse complement strand
TTTTGTTTTGTTTTATTTTATTTTATTTTATTTTATTTTATTTTATTTTATTTTATTTTATTTTATTTTATTTTATTTTATTTTATTTTGTTTTATTTTATTTTTAAAGGGGGAAAAATGTTATTTTAAAGGAAAATACTCAAGGATGAGAAATTGGATGGAGTGTGGAGCAACCTGGTCTAGTGGAAGGTGTCCCTTTGTTGGACTGGATGGCCTTTGGAGGTCCCTTCCATCCCAAACCAAATATTGTGCCAAGGTTGTTGCCTCCCTCACCCCTCGGGGATAATCTGGAGTCAGGATCTTGGATTCAGGATCCCAACGTGCCACAGCCAAAGGAGGAAAAATGCATTTACAGCCCCCATCAGCATCCAGCAAACCACCTGGAGCTTCCCCAGGCTGCAGCAGGTCCTGGAATTACTGAGGGAAGCACAGAAACACCCGAGAAGGAAATCTGTGCTGCTTTAACGAGGGACAAATTTCTCCAAGGGGGGACTCATGCTCCTGAAGCGTCTGGGAATGCTGCAGACGTTTATCCTGAACCCCTGACCTCTTCTGCACGACTTGGAGCTCCTTGGAAGCGTGGCAGGAGATAATTCTCACTCCAAAGGATTCACCCACGAGGCAGCCAGAGGAGCGAGAGCACATCAATGTTTTATATCTGCTCAGACAGATCCAGAGGACAGGAAGAGTCTGCTGGCCACTGAGAGCAGGGCAGCAGTTCAGGCCCAGCAAGGATTTGGGACAATTGGCTTTGTTTGGAATTCCTCATTCCCACAGCCTGAGAGCTCTGCCTCAAGGACCTGATGTGAATTTAGAGCTTGGAGCTGCACTGGAACGTGAAATGTTATGAATTGTATGAATGCTTTTAATGTATTAAAACTGTGTAAATATGATAAAATATGTATTTAATTGTATGAATGTGTTAGTGCAGTTCTGTCCTGCCAGAGCAGCTCTGCTGTGTCACAGACCATGGGATGTGACAGCGCAGCCCAGAGCCAGGCTGGGGGGCTGTGACACGCACAGATTGTCCCTGGGACATCAAACCAGAGAAGGACACACCGGTGTCTTTTGGGTGCCCCAATCTCCGATTTTTCTGGGGCACTAACGCTGCCCATGGTGGGGGGGACATTTCTGCATCTCAGAATGATTCTCCCACTCCAGCAGCTCGTGGAGCACATTCATTTTTATTCCCAGAGCCGAGGATTCTGTGTTGATGCAGAACTGCAGCCATGACCAACAGGAACCTTTCAATGCAAGGGGATGGAGTTGGCTCCACGCTGCCAGAGGGCAGGGGAGATGGGATTTTGGGAATAAATTCCTCCTTGTGGGGGTGGGGAGGGGCTGGGATGGAATTCCCGTGGAAGCTGTAGGATCTACCTCTGGTTCCTCTGGATCCTCTGGATCCCTGGAAGTGTCCAAGGCCAGGTTGGAGCCACCTGGGACAGTGGCAGGGGTGGCCCTGGATGGGATTTAAGGTCCCTTCCAACCCAAACTGTTCCAGGATTTTAAGATTTAAAGTGCCTGGAGTTCACCCCTACATTTCTGACCCCCTTCTAAACACAAAAAGGAGTCTGACCCACCCGGCTCTGCCTGCTGCTCTGCCTGGGGCCACTTCAAGAACCCAAACAGCCAAAATTTGTCCTGAAAAGCATCCCTTGTTAAAGGGAACCCAAAAATCCCAAACCCTTCCCCAGCAGGGACTCAGCACTCACACTGAGCCAGGGGCTCACAGGGGGCACAAACCATGGAAACATCCTCAGGTTTTGGGGACCCCCAAAACTCCCTCCAGCTCCCTCCAATTCACTCCAGACTCTGGAGTTGGGAATTTTAGCACAATCCCAAGGAAATGAAGCCTCCAACATCTCCACATCCTTCTTATGTGGGGGGTCCAGAGCTGGGCACGGTGTTTCATCTTTATCTTATTTTTATCTCATCTTTATCTTATCTTTGTCTTATCTTTATTTGGATTGCTGCACTCCAGCAGATCCTGATTTCCAAACCCAGCTTGTCTTGGTTGAAAAAGTCAAAGGACTCAGAGGAAGAAAAGCTGAAGGAGACAAGTCCTGTCCCAAAAATTTCTTTGCCCAAGAGTAAGCAGCTCTTGCAAGTTCCGTATCACCAAAATAAAGGAATTTAGAACTTTAATTTTAAGTTTAAGCCCAGATTTTGCCCAACTCAATGAATGCAGAAGGCAGAGGTCGAGTTCAGATTCTGGATCTGGGGATACCCCGAGGCTGGAGTGTCCCTGGATGGCACCACGGGTCTGTGCTGCAGAGAACAGACGTCCTGACCAAATCCCCAAGCGTAAAACAAAGCGAGATTTGGATGTGAAACCTGTCTGTGCCACCGTGCCCGTCTGTCACCTGGCTCGGGGCTGGCTCTGAGCAGCCCTTCTGCCAGGGGCTGACGTGGCTCAGTCCCCAGACAGCACCAGGGTAAATAAATAATATTGACTAATTATGAGAGAGTGTCAGCTCAGCCATGCCGGTGTTTCAGAAACCTGGGAGAGGCTGAGGAGGGCATGAAGCAATTTCCAGATCCCAGGAGCAGCACAAACAGGTCCCAGCCCCAATTTTGGTGCTCACTTTCTCCATCCCCCCCCTGTTTTTTGCAGCTGGGTCTGCGATGTCTCACAAATCTCCTCTCATCTGTTCTTTTCCTCCTCTGGATTTCCACTGAGAAGCCATAAATTCCCTAAAAGTGTCAGTGGAGCAGAGTTCTGTGTGGGAAAAGGCTCATCCAAGAGTGACAAATGTTCCTCAGCCTTCCTGTGCCTTGTCCAGCACACCAATGGATCCACAGCACCCCTCAGCCGTGCTCCAGATGGATGACGAGTGTCTCATCCCAGAGAAAAGCTCCTCTGACAGCTCCAAACCTCCCTGGCTGCCAGGAATGATGGGGAAGGGCTCTCAGGGCTGGTTTTCTCTGCTCTCTCACAACCAGGGAACACTCAGAGCATCCTTTGTCTCCCTGTCTGCTCCGAGTCCCACGGGAGGCTTTTCCAGCCCTCACTTCTTTGAGATCTCCCGGGGAACACACCCGAATTCTCTGACTGCTGTCACCTCCTCGGCACCTTGTGAGCTCTCCCACCTCACAGTTGTGTTTTGTGGTGTTTGGAGCCTCCAAATTTACTGGCTGCTATGGGTTGATTGGGAGCAGGAATCTCCAGGGAGAGCAACAACATCACCTTCATCCCAGGATATTTATTTTCCTGCAGTAACTACACAGGACCCAGGGCAGCTTTAAGGGCTGGGGTTCACCATGGATTTATCACGGCTCAGCAGCATCCACGGATCCATCCTGACCAGGGGGGATTCCCAGATCCGACTGCTGCCCTCGGCACCAGCCCGGAATGAATCAGCCTGAGTTAAATAAAAGAACCAGCCCTGAGTTTTGTATCAGATTGATTTTCATCTGGATTTAACACTCGGGGGCTACAACCTTTGTTTTCTCTGTGTTTTACACCCGTGGCACCCTTGTCCATCCATGGAGAGCTGTGCTCCTGCTCCAACCCACTGATGGCACCTCACAGTGGCTTTTCCTTCCTCATCCTGTCAAGCCACCTATGGGAAGGACATTTTTCCTTCCTTATCCTGTCAAGCACCCCACAGGAAGGATTCTTTTCCTTCCTTATCCCATTACTCAGCCCACAGGAAGGATTCTTTTCCTTCCTTATCCTATTAACCAGCCCTTAGGAAGGACAATTTCCCTCCCTTATCCTGAAAACAACCCCATAGGAAGGATTCTTTTCCTTCCTTATCCCATTAATCAGCCCTTTGGAAAGACTGTTTTCCTTCCTGATCCTATCAAGCATCCCTTAGGAGGAACTGTTTTCTTTCCTGATCCTATCAAGCAGCCCATAGGAAGGACAATTTTCCTTCCTTATCCCATCAACCATCCCTCAGGATCATTGTTTTCCTTCCTCACCATCCCAAGCAGTTCTCAGGAGGGTGTTCCCAAGCCAGACTGTTCCAGGGAACTGCAATCCTGTTGTCTGAGCAAACACAACAATTTTTTTTCCCCCAACCTCACTCTAGGAAGACAAAAGTCTTATTTTGGGACACGTCAGCCAGAAGGAAGTTCCCTAAAACAACCCCAGCTCCCACAGGAGGTGCTCAGCCGTGGCAAAGCTCCTGCACCGTGGTTGGGACTGCAGGGATCCATCCTGGCAACACCTTCCCAAGGATTTTTATTCCACTGACGCCCACACTCCGGTGTCTCGTTGTGTTTTCAGGAAGGCCTGGAGTATTCCTTGCTTTTATTTTCAGGCAGAGCCCGTCCCGAGCGTTCCATCCCCGTGGGTGGGAGCGGTGTTGGAATGTCTGGGGTGCCTCTGGTGACAGCTCAGAGGGAGGGGGTGACAGCCGGGCCCAGGGCTGTTCTCAGCTCCCTTTGGAGCCCCGATGCTCCCGCTGGGTCCCTCCTGCTGCCTCGTGTCTGTGTTTAGCTCCAGGCTGGGAGCGATTCCCGGCTCCTGGTTCCATCCATGGGTGACAGAATGCGGAGGTGAAGGCGCCAGTGCCACGTGTGACGAGAGTGTGACGGTGTCCCTGCTCCTCCTGGGTCCCTGCCAGCTCAGGAGATCCACGTGGACACCCGGCAGCATCACCTCCTCCTCAGAGGAGCAGGAACAGCCGGGGGAGCTGGGATTGGAGATGGGATGGAGCTGGGATTGGAGCTGGATTGGAGCTGGGTTAGACCTGAGATTGGAGATGGGGTTGGAGCTGGGATGGAGCTGGGTTAGATCTGAGGTTGGAGCTGGGTTAGATCTGAGGTTGGAGGTGGGTTGGAGCTGGGACTGGAGATGGTTTAGATCTGAGGTTAGAGGTGGAATTGGAGCTGGATTGGAGCTGGATTGGAGCTGGGATTGGAGCTGGGATTGGAACTGGGATTGGAGTTGGGATTGGAGCTGGGGTTGGAGCTGGGATGGAGCTCGGTTGGAACAGAATTGGAGCTGGGTTAGACCTGAGATTGGAGCTAGGTTAGATCTGAGATTGGAACTGGGTTAGATCTGAGATTGGAGCTGGGTTAGACCTGAGGCTGGAGCTGGGTTAGATCTGAGGTTGGAGCTGGGTTGGAGTTGGGATTGGAGCTTGGTTGGAGGTGGGATGGAGCAGAGTTGGAGCTGGGACTGGAGCTGGATTGGAGCTGGGTTTGGAGCTGGGACTGGAGCTGGATTGGAGCTGGGTTTGGAGCTGGGTTTGGAGCTGGATTGGAGCTGGATTGGAGCTGGGTTTGGAGCTGGATTGGAGCTGGGTTTGGAGCTGGATTGGAGCAGGGTTGGAGCTGGGTTTGGAGCTGGATTGGAGCTGGGTTGGAGCTGGGTTTGGAGCTGGATTGGAGCAGGGTTGGAGCTGGGATTGGAACTGGATTGGAGCTGGGATGGAGCTGGGTTTGGAGCTGGATTGGAGCAGGGTTTGGAGCTGGATTGCAGCAGGGTTGGAGCTGGGTTTGGAGCTGGACTGGAGCAGGGTTGGAGCAGGGATTGTAACTGGATTAGAGCTGGGACTGGAGCTTGGTTGGAGTTGGGTTGGAGCTGGATTAGAGCAGGGCTGGGCCTGGTTGGTCACAGATTTTAAGGTCTGATGATCACAAAAGAGGCAGAGACCTCTGGTAATGGGACAAGGGGACATGGTCTGTGGCACTCTAAATGGGAAGGGTGACAATCTGGGAGCCCTAGGATCGAGCTGGGAATTTCTTGGCATTTGGAAACGGCCTCAAGTTGTGCCAGGGGAGGCTGAAGGTGGATTTTGGGATAATTTCTTCCCAGACAGGGCAGTGGTGGAGTCCTCATTCCTGAGGGATTGAACAGCCCTGGGGATGTGACACTTGGGAACGTGATCAGTGGGAATGGTCGGACTCGATGACCTTAGATGGCTTTTCCAACCCAAACAATTTCATGATTCCCTGATTTCTGTTTCTGGGTGTGCCTGGCAGGGGGTAGAACGAGATGATCTGCATGGTCCATCCCATCCCAAATCATCCTGGAGTTCTCCCACTTCCCTCAAAGCAGAGCGGGAGTGACAGCACAAGGTGCTCACTTGGACATCTTTAACATCCCAGAATCCTGGGATGGAATCCATGGGCAGAATCCCACGTGCAGCCCATTCCACAGGGAGAGCTTTTCCTCAAATGACACCGTCTGCAAGCCCAACTTCCTTTTGTTGGTAACAAAGGACGCAGAGAGCGCACGGAGAATAAATAAAAACACCCGGAGAAAAGGATTGTGAAGGATGTCAGGAGGGCCCGAGTGCTCCATCCTAAATCCGTGCCTGTGACAGACAGTGGATTAAACAGGAGATGAGTTACAGCTCCCCAGAGCTCGGCAATGCGAGTGCCCCCGCGCAGGCAGCGTGACAAACAGCCCCTGATATGGAGGAATAAAAATAAACCATGGCTGAGATCAGGGCAGGCATCAGCGCTCGGATCTGCCACGGGAATCAGCTCCAGAGCTCGGGACGAGGATTTCAAATGCATGGATTCACTGACGTAAAAACTATGGAACCTTAAAGGAGAAAAGGGAGAGATCGTGGAAAGCGCTTTTTTACTCTGGTGAAAGAGTGGAAAAGGAGAGGGCCATGCCCTCCTTTCCAAAGGAAAGGATTCCCAGGAAGGTGAAAAAATCAAACTCAAAGCCATTTCCAGAAGCACAAGTGAGCCCTGCACAGAGAACAGTGATTCTGAGAGGAGACCTGGAATTCTTGCGGAGCATTTCCACACCCCCTGGACCTCCCCAGTTACTCAGACAGGGATGGAGTTATTTTCACTTCTTCACTTGAGTTATACCATGAAAAATCACAGCAGAAATCAGGGAATCATGGAATTGTTTGGGTTGGAAAAGCCATCTAAGGCCATCGAGTCCAACCATTCCCCAGCATCACCAAGGCCACCACTGACCCTGTCCCCAAGTGTCACATTCACTGTTAAATCCCCCCAGGAATGGGGACTCCACTGCTGCCCTTTCTGAGAGGAAAATATCCCAATATCCAACTTCAGCCTCCCCTGGCACAGCCTGAGGCCATTTCCAAACGCCAAGAAATTCCCAGCTCAATCCTTGGGCTCCCAAATTGTCACCCTTCCCATTCGAGGATGTACAGACAATGTCCCCTGTCCCATTAACAGGGGCTCTGTCTCTTGTGTGGTCACCAGAGCTTAAAACTCCACGACAAAACCCCTGAGCTGAGTCTGGAATTGCCTGGAAGTGATTCCAGCTCCATTTGCACTCACAGAGATAAAAATCACAGAGTCCTGACATGGTTTGGGTGGGAAGGGACGTTAAGAGCCCATCCAGTGCCACCACGGGCAGGGACACCTGCCACTATCCTGGTCTGCTCCTGAAAAACCTGGCCTTGGACACTTCCAGGGATTCTGGGGCAGCCACAGCTTCTCTGGGAATTCCCACTTCCCAAATTGCTCCAAGATTTTGCTCTGAAATCCTTGTTGAGACATCCCAGAAGGATTTGCTTGGAAAGGGAAACCCTTGCCAGAGGTTTTGCAGCTGGAGTGCTCCGACATCATCTCCATTCCAGTCCCTCACTGCCCCTCTCCAGCTTGGCTGACCCGGGATGTCAAACACGCCAGTGCCAAGGACTGGGACAGTTCTCCAAGGAATCCCCCTGGGTGCTGAATGCTGAGAACGGGCTGCTGGTGTGGCAGCAAGGAACCTTCACCTCCTCCCCACCAGTTTGGCTCCAAGCAGGTGAAATGAGGTGCTAAAAACCGGCAGTTTGCTTTCAAAAGCAATTTACTTGAAATATCCCCATTTTCTCCGGGAAGAAAGAGCCTGGGTTACCCAGGAGCTGAACACAGGCGGTTTTACTGCTGGTGTTGGGGCTTTTTTCTTTTCTTTGCTAATAAGGTCAGGCTGTGAAGCAGAATTCTGACACCCAGCAGTACCACGGTGGGGCTTTAGCCCCATCTCAGAACCCTTTTTCTTCATCCCACCTCATCTTCCCTCCTCTAATCTTGCCTGACAGGCGCTGGCTAAAAGCAGGAGCAGGGAAAAGGCAGATTTTAGGCTTGGAAAGATCCGTCAGCAGCTCCTCATCCTGCTCAGGGTGTGACTTCTCACACCCGCTCCGTGCCCGGAGCTGTGGCGGATCCATCCTGCCTGGTGCTGGGTCAGAGCTCTCCCAGAGACCAGGACAGGGGCCGGGAGCAGCAGCTGAGGGTTGGAATCGCACCCATTCCATCCCTGTCTCGGGAACTTTTCACACATGGCAGCGGAAGGAAATTTGTGAGCTCTGACACCTCGGGGTGTGACACGTTGGGTGTTCCAGGCTGGGAGCTGCCTCCCTCCAGCATGTCTTGCCATTTAGAAAACCCAGGAAAAGTCCAAACTTCTCCTCTTTTCCAAAACTGGATGCTTTTACCCTTTCCCACTGACTGCTCCCAAAGATGGGCGAGGTTGCTTTGGAAGGTGGAATTCCTCAGGTGTCCCTGCCCATGGAAGGGCAGGTGGGACAAATGGGTCTAAACTGAAAGAAGGAAAAGTTTACATTGGATTTTAGGAGGGAATTCCTCCCTGGGAGGAGCTGGGATGGAATTCCCAGAGGAGCTGGAGCCCCTGGGACAGTGGGAGGTGTCCCTGCCATGGCAGGGGTGGCACTGGGTGGGTTTAGAGGTTCTTCCAGCCAAACCATCTTGTTAATATCCATGATTTATTGGCACAAGGAGACGTTTTGCATCCCTGTGTCTGGATTTCCCTCCTCTGGAGCTGTGGATCTCTGTGTTCTCCCTGTGAATGATCCCAGATCCAATGGCACTCGAGCATCTCAGCTACCCCAAAGGGTCCCCAAGGTGCAGCATTCCCACCCAGCCATCCCAGGAGCACATCCTCCTTCCCCTGGATCATTAAACACCTCCCAGTTCTGAGAGCAGGACATGGAATTTAGGGAGAAACTTCTGGAGGCACAAGAGAAAATCTTTACTGTGATTTTCTCTTCCCACCTCTCTGGGAATGCTGCTGGAGGAGAGAGGTTGTGGCAGCTCCTCTGCACTCATCACCTAAAACCTGCCCAAAAAAGATGTTCAGGAAGTTCAAGGAACCGCCAGCACCTTTTTTAAAATCGGAGACTGGGATTTTCACAGGAGTAAAGGAAGTTTATGTGCCAAAATTCCATTGGGTGGCTGCAGGATCTGGGTTCCTGACTTCCTTGGGATCCTGCAGAAATCCCTGTCTTGTTCTGGGTTTCCATTCCAGCTGGGGGAAGAACAGTTTGGGGTTAAAGCACTGAAATAAAGTTAATTTCTAATTAACAGAGTGAGGATCTGGAAGTCATTGAGTTATTCCCAGTAGAAGCTGAAAAGAAGGATTTGAATCCTCAGATTTTTTTTCCAAAATAAAATGGAGTTTCTGTGATGGAAGAATCCAAGGTTTAAAGCGAGCTGAGCCCGGTAGAAACTGGTTTTATCCAAGCAAAAATAAATCTTCTGGACCAAATCCTCCTCCTACAGGTCCTGTAGAGCCTCCAGGGATTCCAGTGCTGTTGCTCTGGATTTATCTGGATTTATCTGGATTTAGTTGCTGTAAACGCAGGAATTTCATATTCCCGGGAAAAAGATGGACTCTGCTCCAGGTCCTCCCCAACCCAAACTGCTGCTGAGTAAAAACTGACATTCCCCAGGAATTCCTGCTTCCAAGACAAGGCCCAGGGAAGCATCTCAGCCCAGATCCTGCTTCCATAGAAAAGCTGCATGAGCTGAGACTGGCAGGAATTAAAATATAAAGTTACAGCCGGGTTTGTGACCCGTTTTAAGCAATAAACCAAGAGAAATCGTGGGCTTTTCTCTCTCTTTTGGGGCTGAATAATTCACATTTCCATTAGGATAAACCTGGAGCCATTTTTTTAAAAGCACTCTTTAATCCATGGTTTTTTTTTTTCTCTGATCTGCAGAATATCTAAATCAATGCCAGCCAGTTCGAGGTGTAAGACCCGGAGCGTTGAGTTTCCTGTCAGGTGGATGCACACGGACATGGATCACAGCATTCCCCCAAGGAAACTCTGGGATAAAGCAGAATTAATTATTGGATTTTTCTGGCTGTGGTTTTGCTCAGCATCTCCATCACTCCAGAATTAGGAAAGCAGAATTAATTTTTTTTTTTTGGGGGGGCTTTTCTCTGCATGGTTGCGTTTGTTCCCACTGAAAGGGACAACCAGGATCTGTGTTCCTGATCCTACAGGTGGAAATCCCTGTATTCCCAATCCTACATCAGGAATCCCTGTGTTCCTGATCTTACAGGTGGGAATTCCTGTGTTCCTGATCCTACAGCCAGGAATCCCTGTATTCCTCATCCTACAGCCAGGAATCTCTGCATTCCCCATCCTACAGCCAGGAATCCCTGTGTTCCTGATTCCCTGCTGCTTTGCCATAGGGTCAGATGAAGGATTCAAAAATCCCTTTATCTCCAAACATTCCCAGTTTTGTTTTATGTCTCTCATTTTCCTTTCCAGTCTGGAGCAGGAGCCTGGAGGGGGCACAGGGAGCCAACACCTGGCACTGGGAAATCCAGAGGCTTCTGTGCTGAGAGGGAGAATTTATTTTGTGGATGATTTTTCCTGACTTTCAGTCCCCCCAGCTGGCTGGGATGCAGATTCCAGCACTGCCCGAGGCATTCTCTGTCTGGAGGAACAATAAAACTTCCCAGTGCCAAGGGAGCGGCGCCAGATGAGCCCATCTGGCAGCTCATTCCCCACCATTAATGTGGTTTTCGGGAGCTTGTTGACTCCTTGTTCCCAGAAATTCCCAAAGGTCCTTGGATAAACTGCAAGGAACATTTGGAGGATGCTCATGAAACATTTGGAGAACATTTCTGACAGCCAGGAGATCATTCCTGGATGGTTGACGCAGGGATGGGATCACGGAATCACGAAATTGTGGAATGGTTTGGGTTGGAAGGGGCTTGAAACGCATCCAGTGCCACCCCTGCCCTGGGCAGGGACAATTCCCACTGTCCCAGGGTGCTCCAAGCCCTGTCCAGCCTGGCCTTGGGCACTTCCAGGGATGGGGATCTGCTGTGTCCATGTCTCTCCCATGCTGGGAGCTCTGGATGAGCCTCCCAGAGCTGAGGGAAAGGGGATAACTCCCTTCCACCCACCTGCCCCTCCCAAATCACGCTTCAGGTGCAGCCTCTTAATGTTTCCTATTTTTCAGAATCTCTGCTGCTTAGTGTGTAACTCTGAAACTTCATGTTGGTGTTAGTAAGGTGTTAGTTAGGTGTTAGTTGGGTGTTAGTAAGGTGTTAGTTGGGTGTTAGTAAGTTCTCTTCACAGGGCAGTTGGACAAAACAATTCCTTTCTAGCTGGAGAGTCAGGGACAGCTGGTACCCAAAAATCAGAAACAACAGTGAGGGAAAGGGAGCAAGGCAGGGGCTGAGACTTCATAGCCTGGGGCTGTGGGTGGATCATTGACCCCAATGTGTGGATGAACCAAAACTTATAAAAATGTAAAACACCTAACCAGGATCCAGCCTGGATTTGATTTGGGTGCAGCCCTGGCCAGCCTCTTGCACTGCCCAAAGTGAATCCTCTCAACAAATCCTATTTTATTCCTTTTGCTCTGTCTAGTCTCTGTTCCAGGTCAGCCTTTCCAGGCAACAATCTGCTGCTGGTTTCCCAAAGTTTCCATCTCTAAAACTCCTTCTGCTGCTGGTTTCCCAAAGTTTCCATCTCTAAAACTCTTGCAGGGGAGGAATTTTCGATCCATCAGAACGTGGGAACTCAATTTCCCACCCCTCATCCTCCACATGGAAAAGATCCAATGGATTTTGTCTCACAGCAACTTCCAGAAGGATTGTGCCTGCCTGGGCTCTTCTGGCTGTATATTTCCACCAATCCATTAGTCAGCAGCACCATTCCCATGCCTTTGGAGATATCCATATCTGAGTGCAGCATCTAATTCCCGGTGTTCTATTGATTCCCAGCTCTGCTCCAAAGGGCACTGACTCATCCTGCGGAGCTCTGGCAGAGGAGCTGCTGATAAAAACAACATTTAACATTTGGAGCCCGAGGATGGGGATGAGAAATGCTGCTCCAGCACAGGCACCCAGGGATCGTGAGCTGGATGCACAACGGGAAAGTTTTCCCCCTGCCCTGATGCTGAACGCACGCAGGCTCGCCTTGGGATCATTTTTTGGGGGATGTGAGGCCTTTTTGGGACTATCTAAAAACAGAGGCCAGACAAAATTAAGAGAATAAAAAGCAGTTCTATTTATTGAAGGTATTCAGGTACATTTAGGGCAGACAAAGCCCCCCAGGGGCTACACCCAAAAATGGACAATGGGTCACAGGGTTTTCACACTTCTATAAATTTGGTTCATTTGCATATTGGGGTTTAATCTTACAATTACAGTTTCAGGTAATGAAGTCATTCACCCCAAGTTTCAAAGATAAAATGTTCATGGTGGCCCCAGTCAAGGCTCTGGCCCTGCCCTGGCACCGAGCACAAACCCCTGATGCCTTGGAGTGGCTCCCTAGAACAGAGGCTAAAAATTAAGATGAAGAGAATAAAGTGGGGATTTATTAAAGGCCTTCAATAGATGCACCTTGGGCAGTCAAAGCTCTGAGAGGCTGCACCCAAAAATGGACAATGGTCACCAGATTTTCACACTTTGATAAGTTTGGTCCATTTGCATATTGGGGTTAATCTCCCAATTACAGCTCCAGGTCATGAAGTCATTCAGCCCAAGTTTGCTGCCCCCAATCCCTTTTGTTTCCATCTCTCAGGCCTGAGGCAGTGAGGTGTCCTTGATTGCCAGCCTGGAGAGGAATTGTTGTGTCTGCCCAAACTGGGAGAGCAGCAGCTCACACTGGGGGTGGAGTTTAGAGTTACACACTAGGGAACTGCAGGGTTACAAACAGATGGAAAATAGAAAAGCTGGAATCCTGAGGGATCAGATGGATTTGCTGGGATAACAGGGAATGACTTCCCACTGCCAGGGGACAGGGTTAGATGGGATATTGGGAAGGAATTCCTCCCTGGGAGAGTGGGGGGGCCTGGCAGGGGGTGCCCAGAGCAGCTGTGGCTGCCCCGGGATCCCTGGAATTGTCCCTCCCAGCCCAACCATGCCGTGATTCCCTGGGGGCACAGCTCTCCGGGCTGGCATCACTGCAGAGGATGCACAACCTATGGGAAATTCCAGAGGAGAATTTCTTTCTGTGTGTGAAGGTTGGAGAGGACAGAGAGGGTTACTGGAGAGGGAAGAATTCCCCTGCCCACATCACAACACAACGACCCCGTTTTTATTCCCTCCAAGTGTTCTGGCTGGGATCTGAACCAGGCTGAGGGAAGGAATCACAGGATCCTGCAATGGTTGGGGTTGAAGGGACCTTAAATCCCATCCAGTGCCACCCTGTGCCATGGCAGGGACACCTCCCACTGTCCCAGGATGCTCCAAACCCTGTCTTGAACACTTCCAGGAATCCAGGAATTCCAGCCACAGATCCTCCAGGAATTCCATCCCAGCCCCTCCCCACCCTCAGACCTCACACCAACCTGAGCTTTACAAAACAAACCCAGACTCTTAAACTTCCAAAACCAATTTTTATTAAAGCTAAAAAGGATGAAAAACGGAGTGGAGAGAGAGAAAACTGCAGATCCCAGCCTGGGAGAGTCATCCCTCAGCCCTGGATCAATAAGGCCTGAGGAGCTCCTCTCCCAGAGCTCCCATCGATTTCCATCAGAACCTGATTCCAAGGGAGCCACTGCCACCTACTGAGGTGATTTCTCAGTCTCGTGGCATTTTTCTTGATAATTATGAAAACATCTTTAATTTTTTTTCAAAGCAGGAACTGTGAGATTAATGATCATCCCAGCTTTTGATGCCTGTTTGTCTTCCCGTGGAGAAAAACCTCCGAGAGCTCAGAACAAAACCATGAGGGCCCCACCCAAAAGGCAAAATACACAAGGAAGAACGATAAACTTGGGTTTGACTCGATAAGCACATTTTTTTCCTCCCTCTCATGACCTCATGAGCTCTTCTGCCCAACCTCACCCTGTCAGGACACATTTGATGTGAATCCAGAGGGATTAAAGGAGTGGGTGTGGTGGCTCCGGGAATGCAGCATTCCTTCTCTCTGATGCAAACATCAGTTTGACTCAGGTGGCTCCTCACACCTTAAAAAGACAGAGGTGAAATGGTGTGATAGAAAAAATCTGTGGCTGCCACATCCCTGGAAATGGCCAAGGCCAGGAAATGAACCTTGGAAATGAGAATGTGCTCAATCCTTCCAATGCTTCTCTTTCTCTCATTTTCCTTCATGGAAACCTCACGACTCTGGGAGCCTTTTGATTCTTCTTGATCCTAAGGAAGTCATGCTATAAAAATCCCAATTCCAGTAAAATTACTGAAATAAAAGAAACACTGGGACTCTGATTAACTCAATCCATTATTAATATAATGGACTGTATTCTGATACTGGTCAGTAAGTGAAGGTTCTTGAGTCAAATCCGATTGGGGACCATTATGCAGAATTTTCCCAACAGCTCCACCTTTTTTAATCCCATCCCTAAATCCAGCCCTACCCAGGCCTGCAGTTAAGCACAACAGGAAGAGAATTGAATGTGGTCTTGGACAGGATTTTTAACGAGGATGTTTTCCAGGACTGGGGCCAAATGAGCCTAAATCCATCAGTGCCCAGAGGTGAGTGTGGAGCTGCAACAGGGAAAGGAGAATAAGAAACTTTCCCATTTGGACTAAACCCGAAACATTAATTAGGACATTAATTTAATTTCCCTTCCTATGTCAGCTTTTAATTAAGCCTTCATTTACCTTCTGAAGTTGGCTTTGGGATTGCATGGAATTGCCACGGAGTCTGTGGCATCCCACAGAGTGTTGCCAGCTCTGAGCTTGGGGGTGACAGGGCAGAGGGGACAAAGGGACAAAGGGACACAGTTCTCACCTGGGCTGGTGGCCTTGGCAGAGGGAGAACAGAATTCCTGAGGCTGCTGCAAATCCCAGCTCAAAGCTCGGACCTTCCACTTACCTGGAGCTCTGCAGATGCCCAAATTCCCCCCAGTTCAAAGCTCTAAAATTAATGCAGGAAAATTCCTAACGGTGCCTTCATTAAATCCTCTCGCTAAACCCAGCTCGTTAAATGTAATATCTGGTGGCTCTTCATTCATTACTCCTCAATTTCAACTTTTTAAGGCCTTCTTTTCATTCCAGGATATTGGATTTGATAAAACAACAATGGTCTCAGCAGAGGAAAAAGGTTTTCCCGGAATTATCTTTCCTGCTTCAGTGTCATTGTCCTTCTCCATCTCCCTCCCCGTTGTGTGCTCGCTCCATTCCTCATTTCCATGGTGCAAAGAACACCCAGAGCCACCCAAGCTCCAGGGTGACTTCAGCTACCCCCTCAGCAGGAGATTTTTATGGGAATTAGGACCTGGATGTGGATAAAGACACAAGATTGATTTGGATAATCCGGGTTGGAATCCTGGTCCTGCCCCACTCACCCTGGACAATGCTGAAAAAAACATTTCAGGGGTTTCCTGGGAGAGTGGAAAAACAATTTCTAACCCTCTGAAAGGATCCATTTAAAATCCTTGGGGAAGGCTGGAAATCCTTCCACATCCTGCACAGAAATATCGGTTCAGTCAGGAAACAGAACAGACTCTGCTGGATCTACGGAGAGGGGCTGAGACCCTGATTTCCAGAGAAGCTGTGGCTGCCCCATCCCTGGAATGTTCCAGGCTGGACAGGGCTTGGAAAGTGTCCCTAAGGTCCCTTCCCACCCAAAACATTCCATGTTTCCACAATTCTGTGTTCCCACAGAAATCCTCAGTCCAGAAAAATCTCATGGGCAGAAAATCATTGAGGAAAAATGAGCCTTTCCCATCTCGGAGAAATCAGTGGCTCACCACTGGGGGACTTTGCCAGCCCATTAAAACCAGTAAGAATCCACCAGTGAATTTAATGGAGCGAGAAGAATTTTCCTGCTCATGTTCCTGCAGATCCAGCAGAGATTTTTGCCGTTCTCCAGACATGACTCAGCAAAGTCCCTCCCCGTCATTCCTTCCCCTCTTTCCAGGAAATTTGACCAAGCACGGACTTTGGCAGGGAGGCTGTGGAGGAACAGTCAAGTGAATTATATTTTGCTGTATAAATTAAGAGGGCAATCAGTTAAAAGTCATTTTAATCAGGAAAACAAATGGAGAAAGGAATGGAATGATCCCTTGTAGACCGCTTTTGACATTTGTGGATTTGTTTTGTATTCCCTCTCACTCAATAAACTGAAGGATGACTGAGCTCATTTCACAGGAGATGGATTGGATTTTCTCTGAGCAGCTCTGCTGTGTCCATGGAATTCAACCAGAACAAAAACCCCCAAAAATAAAAACCAACTCTGTGCTTTAAAAAATCCTGGATTCAGCATTATCAGAGCCCAGCTGCACTCCTAGGGCAGGGGAGCAGCACATTGTCTGGGAGGAAGGTGATTTTCTGATGGTGCTGGGGAATTTTTGGGGGAAATTTAAAGCAAATTTGCACTGAGACACAGCCATGAACCCCAAACTGAAGAGTTTAATTTATGTTGAGCTGTCACCCAACCCAAATTATGGATTTTTTTGTGGGGAGTCAGTTTGGGAGTGGGAGTGAGAACAAGGGGGGAACCAAAGTGGGCAAAAGGGAAACCAGAGTGGGCAAGGGGGGCTGGCTTTCCACTGCCAGAGAGAAGGGGGAGATGGAATATTGGGAATTAATTCCTCCCCATGAGGGTGGGGAGGGGCTGGGATGGAATTCCCAGAGGAGCTGTGGCTTCTCCTGGATCCCTGGAAGTGTCCAAGGCCGGGCTGGAGCACCCTGGGACAGTGGGAGGTGTCCCTGCCATGGCAGGGGTGGAATGAGAGGATTTTAAAGTCCTTCCAACCCAAACCATTCCAGGATTCTCTGATCCTGTGAAAGGAAACAGCAGTGGGTGAAAATGAGACAAGAAAAGCCACGGAGGCTCAGTTCTGTCTGCCTGGATGAGGTTTCTCCCTCCCAGTCTAACCCAGAAAGGTCCTCACCACTGGGCTCTGTGCCTTTGGGTTGAAGTGGCTTTTCAATATTGTAGGAAAACTGGTCTTTCCTATTTTCTGCATGGAATTCAATGTTAGTGCAGAGTTTTTGTCAGGGCAGCCCCCACCAAAGCCTCTGCAGCGTCTGATGAGAAAAAAAAAACAACAAAAAGAACAAAGCAGGAAAAAAAAAATAAAACTAAAACCAAAACCTGCTTCTTCCTGGCAGAGACTGAAGACAGGGAGAGGGGGAGGCTCTCCTGGCACCCAGGAGCTCCTTACAGGGATCAGCCACCAGCTGAAGGCTCTCAATAAATCTGCAGCCAGATTTCAGTTACCAGACCTGCAGGACAGGTTGGATCAGGCACGAGCTCCCTTGAGGATTTTGGGGAGCTGGAGGATAAACATGAGCCCTTTATCAGTTACATCTCTGGTTTTTAAGCTTCTGGGTTTCTTTTGTTATTTTAGGTGTTGAGGGAAATAAGGAAACACATTTAATTTATTTGTGGGCATGAGAGAGACCATAATGCTAAAGTAAATCCTGGTCCAAAGTCTTGGCTCTACGATTCCATCATTTCACGAGCCTGGCTTTGAAATCAGAGTGTAAAATGTCAGGGAGAACACCTCTCCCTGTCTTTTCACCCAGATAAACTCCCCACCTCCAGACATGCTCCTCTCCTCCCTCAGCAAAGCCAGAATATCAATAAAAATATTTCCATGAGGTTTTTTTTCCCCACTGTGATTTCTTTGTTCCCTCGTTGGCAGCAGGTGATGATGGCACAAGGAAATCACCTCCAGGCCAGCCCGGGCCGTGCTCCACACAGGAATTTGCAAATTGGCTTCACCATTTAGCACGAGAAGGTTGTTCAAGATTTGGCAGATCCATTGCCAAAAAACTACTTTGGGAAATTGTTTTTTTTTTTCTCCCTGATCCCTTGGCACAGGCTGATTGGAATGCTGTGAACACTCCGTGCTGAGGACACTGAATTATTTAATGCCCCACACCTCACTGAGCTGGGACCCTGCAGAGCCAAAGGGAGTTGGGTGCAGTTCCTTCACCCACAATAGACAGGGAAATATTGCAACCATGGGTTGGGGAATTAGGAGAAATTCCTTCTGACACTCCCTCCCAGCCTCTCACACACCCAATTCCAGCTTTTCCATCCCCAATAATGCTCCAGTCTGTGACGTCCAGGCTCTCAATTCCCTCCATTCTCTCCTTAAAGTTTTTAATCCCAGTATGGGACTGGAATCCCAGTATGGGACTGGAATCCCAGTATGGTTTGGGTTGGAAATGACCTTAAAGACCAACTGCACTGCCATGGGCAGGGACACCTTCCACTATCCCTGATTGCTCCAACCTGGCCTTGGACACTTCCAGGGATCCAGGGGCAGCCACAGCTCCTCTGGGAATTCCATCCCAGCCCCTCCCCATCCTCACAGGGAGGAATTTCTTCCCAGTATTTAGTCTAAACTTTCTCTCTTTTGCTTTAAAGCCACAACTCTGTGCAGGTGGCAAAATCCTGAAAGCTTCTGTAAACTGGATGAACCTCCTTGCTCCTTTTCTCTCTCATCCTGGTCTGCCTCAGCTCCCAGAATCTTGTGGCCCACACACCAAATCTTGTGAAAACATGAGGAAAAAGGACATCAGCAGATCAAAAAATGCCCCTTGGCCTCTTGGCCGCTCTCAGACCCTCTCACCAAGCAGATTCTGAGAGGATTCTGCAGCACAGGAACCTGTTACCTTAAGAAAGGCCATTTTTACTCTCTCAAAAATGCATTTTTTCCCCTGGAAATAAATGCACAGTAGTGAGTTACAAAGACTTACTTGAACAATTAATCATTCCAGGAGCACCCCAGGCCATTGCAGCCACAGCTGGCATTACATATTCCACACAGTCCACACTTCTCACTGGAATAATAAACATTTTCAGAAATATTCAACAGCCAACGAGCTGAGTTAGGCAGAACCTGACTTTTTTTGGGTACAAAATCACATTATCATAAAATCACTGGAAAAGCCCTTGAGGTCATGGAATCCAACTGCTCTCCCAGCCAAACCCAATCCTAACCCACGTCCACAAGTGCCACACCCACACAGTTTTTAAACACTTCCAGAGTGTTCAAACCACGCTCAAGGCCTTGACTCAAGCACCTTTATGAAGGGAGATGCAAGACCAGTGGTCTGACACATGCAGGAGTTAATTTCAAACACTCACTTGTGATGGGGTGGTGTTTTAGAGGTTTGTTTGAAGTTTCTTCTGTGTTCACTCAGAGCCAGGATTAAAAAACACACGAAGGAAATGGATTTTCTCGTATTTGGGCTTGGTTGTTTATTAAATTTTATCTGAAGTACAGAAAGTCATCAACACTTCTTGCCACCAGCTAGAAGCGAGCAAAATGGAGCGAGATCCAGCTGCTACAAGGTTTCTTAAAGCTAAACAGCTCAATAAAGAAATAACACCTATATTATTTATTCTTTTAACCTTATAACAAATTCTTGTGACCTGCAGTGCAGCACTAATTGTTCAACTAAAAACAACTGCCTGAAACCATGGAGGAGAAGGGAGATGAGCCCTGAAAGAGACACCACCCAAAATCCCCCATCTTGTCCCATCCCTATTACTGTATTATAAAAACCCCAAATTCCAAACCCTTCACCATGTGAAATCACACACTTCTATTTAACTACACACCCGTGATTTTTAACTCCATCACTCAAATTTTGGAAGCTTCTCCAAGGCCTCAGGTCAAAAGCAGTGTTCTCCAGGGGTCAGTGCCAGAAAGCACAGAAAGCTCAAAGAATCCCAGGTTTCTGGGATCCAACACTCACCCTCGTTGATAAAGTTGAAAAGCACCCCTGGAACACCCGGCAGGACAAAAACACCTCTTTTATATATTTTAAAAGAACTCTACTGTATCTCCTCTCTTCATCTGCCTCGTCTCACCAAGCAAAACCCGTGTAAATCCAATTAAAACCCATTTGTCAAAGGGCAGAACTAACACTGAAATGCTCCTGGTCTGCTCACAGCTCACTCGCTGCTCCTCCAGGTCACAAATCACAATAACCATCCCGTGGAAATCGTAAGAGAGAAGCTCGAAATCCTGCTGAACTCAATGAGCCATTAAATGGTTGACAATATTCTTTATAGGAACCACGAATAGTTAATTAATCCCCGAGTATGAATGGTGAGCATGAATAATTACGACCGTAGATCCCGGTCAAGAGATCTGCAGCAAGCATAAATTGGCATTGCTTTGTGCACAACAGTTCACACCAGCTGGGAGACCGGTCCTAAAGGGTTGGGCTTGGCTTTAAAATATGGGAATCCCAAATGGGAGCATCTCAGTTCTGTTCCCAGTGTGCCACTGCACTGACTTTCCATGAAATCTTCCCTTTTTTTTTTTTAATCAGTTCACCTATTTGTGTCACTTTTGTCAGTCTCAACATGTACAAAGGGTCTGTCTGTTCCTTCCTCTTCATTGCTGTAAGAACTCTTATCCTCGTTCCTATTCCTTCACACCTCCTGGATTAACAACTCCAGGGGCTCCCTTCCCTTCCCTTCCCTTCCCTTCCCTTCCCTTCCCTTCCCTTCCCTTCCCTTCTCCATTCTGGCATTTCCAGGCTGGTGTTTTTCTCTTCCAGCCACTCACATTCTCCTCTTTGATGTGCAGAACATTCCCTCAAGCCCGGAGCTGTTGAGATGTGACCTTCAGAAGTTCTTGCACGACACAAAAACAAACAAGGAGCCGCCGTGGCGGTGAGTGCAGGGAATTTCTCAATCAGTGAATATTTGCATATCCTTGGATGAGAGATATCCGTGGTGCCAAGAGTTGTTATTAATCAAAGCCCACCGAGACTCCCCTGCCAGGCAAACACCGCTCAGGATGTGTCCTGGCTCTGTCTTGGTGTCCCACCCCGTGTCACTCGGGCTTTATCAAATCCCAGCTTCCTGCTCAGCAAACAGAGCCCGGCAGAGTTGGGAGGGGTTTGGATGATCCAGGTGGGAGGCAAAGTTCAGGCAGGAGGAGGGATCCTCCCACCTCAGTGCAAAAAAGATAAAAAAAAGAAAAAAAATAGAAAAAAAAAAGAAAAAAAAAGAAAAAAGAAAAAAAGTTCCATCCTGACAGCGCGCGCTGATGTGGCAGCAGAGTTGGCCCTTTGAGATCTTCACTCCCCCTGCGCAGCCTTGGAGGTGACTTTTCCAATTCAACCTGCTCAGCTACCTGAAGACAAACTCAATTGGAATATTTCCTGGCTTAGGATCATGGGGCTCATCACTCTTTGGGAAACTCATCCTGCATCCTTTTGAATCCAAACATCCTTTCCAATGCAACCATCTTTTCCAACTCAACCATCCTTTCAAACTCAACCATCTTTTCCAACCCATCCACCCTTTCCAACCCAACCACCCTTTCCAGTCCAACTATCCTTTGCAATCCTTTCCAGCTCAAACAACATCTCCAACCCAATCACACTTTCCAACTCAGCCATTCTTCTCAACCAAACCATCATTACCAACCCATCCATTGTTTCCAACCCATCCATTGTTTCCAACCCATCCATTCTTTCCAGCCAACCACCCTTTCCAACCCAACCACTTTTCCAACCCAATCACTTTTCCAACCCATCCATTGTTTCCAACCCATCCATTCTTTCCAGCCAACCACCCTTTCCAACCCAACCACTTTTCCAACCCAATCACTTTTCCAACCCATCCACTCTTTCCAACCCATCCATTCTTTCCGACCCAACCACCCTTTCCAACCAACCACCCTTTCCAGCCCAGTCACTTTTCCAACCCAATCACTTTTCCAACTCATCCATTCTTTCCAACCCAATGACTTTTCCAACCCATCCATTCTTTCCAACCCATCCATTCTTTCCAACCCATCCATTCTTTCCAACACAACCAGTCTTTCTAACCCAACCCAACAAACAGCAAAACAATGCCCCCGATCCTGCGAATATTCCCAAAGCATTACAGCTGCCCACATCCATGTTCTGACTGTTCCATCCTGCCCAGCTGGTGCCTTTTTGATGGCAGAGGTTTGAAACCTCGCCTCGATCAACCGACAAAACATCTTCAATCGAGCTGCAGCAGCTCCGTGACCTCTCGTGCACCTTTTGTCTTTCAAAGCACGGACAGGTGCTGCAGGAGGGAATATGTGAGGATTTGGAAATGGTTTCTTCCCCTTTTGCTGCCGTGGTGTCCGTGGGGAGCTGAGAGCCAGGATGTGCTGTACAAATCCATTTGTTACAGTAAACAGCCCCGGGCAAGCGCCTGCACTCCCAGACCTTGGGGGGAATCCTTGGAGGGTTTGTTCCTCCTTGCAAATTTAAAGATACGAACTCAGGAGGGGCCAGAAGCTTCTTCCTGGCCTGAGGCCAAGCATGCAAAGTGTACAAACAGACACTGACAATTTTATACACAACAACAACAAGAGAACAGTATAAACAGCTAAAACAAATAATACTTGAACTAAACTGGACAGAAGGCCAGCCATCATTTCATAGAATGGAATCATGGAATGGGTTGGGTTGGAAGGGACTTTAAAGATCACCCAGTTCCACCCTCTGCCATGGGCAGGGACACCTTCCACTAGGCCAGGTTGCTCCAAATGCATGCAACCTTGAACGCTTCCAAGAATCTCAAAAGTCTTTCCCAACCTTAATGATTCCATGATCCATTAAGTTCAGAGGCAGCTCTCACTCCTGGGTGAATCCACCTGGAAAACTCTGACGTGCTGCTGGGAGCAAAGCCAGGACCAACGTTTCTGAGTTTTACCCCTCACCAAATTCCCACCTTTCTGCTGAGGCTGGGACTAGCAGGGAACTGTGGAAGGAGTTTCTTGTAGGAACCTGACTTTAGTTTCCCTTTCCAAGGCCCCATCACCTTCCCCATCAGAGAAGCTCTATTGAAGGCTTTGGTGGCCATGAAAATAAAAATAAATAAACTAAACCTTGCTGGCAGTGCTGGGAAAGGCTGAGCCTGACCCTATTGCTGTGACATGAATTCCATTAAAATCTGGAGTCTCACAGAGATAAGTTCCTAATGAAGACCAGGGCTGGCAGTGAAATGCCAGCAGAGTCTTAAGCCAATGGCAAGTTCAGCCCCCCTCATCCTTGAAATAATGATTTGGCCACGGTGGCTGCAAGTTTGGAGTGTCACACAGAGCAGCACAAAGTGATTTTTCCAAAAGATGTGCCTGGAGAAGGGCTGAGGCAGAGGGAGGAAATGAGGCTGACATCGCGCTCAGTGCAGAGAACAACAAGCACAGTTGGATTTACTCTGCTTCTACAGCATGGGAGGGGTTCCAACAAAGTTCACTTTGCTTTTTGGGGCATCAGAAAAGAACAGAGATCTTCAAGAGGCACATAAAAACGTAAAAAACCCCAAGATCTGGTAATAATCCTGCTTTTTCTGGTGTTTATAACAGCGGCAGCAGGAAACGCTCACGTCATGGTCCAACTTCTTTTCGATCCACTTGACCTCAACCTTCACCGGCTGCACAGAGCAATAAAGTGCTGTCTCAGGCACCGCCTAATTAGCCCTGAAAAATTGGATTCATCCAAAAGAAAAGCACAGGGAAGATCCAGCTCCTGTCCCAGAAGCCCCATAGCTCCAAACATCCAGCATCAGTTTGGGATAATTAACGTGACGAGGCTGGGTCTGGTCCGGTCCCCCTGTGCAGCAAGCATCAGCCACCATCAATTTAACTCAGAGAGAGAGAATCTGTCAAGTTATTTCCAGGGTTAACAACTCACACTGTTTAAAATATAAATTCCATGTCTGGCCTGAACTTGGCTGCTTTCAGGTTCCCACTCTTGGGTCTTGTGATGCTTTTGTCAGCCACATTAAACGGCCTCGATGATCAGAACCATCCCCCCCACGTGGATGGGGATGAACCACATCGAGTTACCTTTGGAAGGATTTTCCTCCTCAAATTAAGGTAACGAGGACTAAACCACACCAGGGCTGGTTCCTCCATGGGGAGATCCTGAGCAGAGAAGGCTTTCAAAGGCACAAAGGAGCAGTTAAATGCTCGTCTCCCACTGAAAATCACGGGCCCCTGGGTGTTCTGCTCCGTCTGTGAAACTTTGAAAGCCTCCTCCCCTGTCTTGGACAGATTAATGGGAAATAATAAAAATATCATTTAAACGTGGAGTCTCAGAGAGGTGATTCAACTCCCAGCCCTGGCTGCCACAGCTGTCAGTAAATTAGGGAGAAAAGAAACACAAAATGATCCCTTTCCAGTCCCTCCAATTATGCTGGGGTGGTTTTGCCTCTGATGAGAGATTTTGAGAGCCTTTCCTCTCATCCAGGTGGAAAACTGCTCGGTGAGGAGTGGAGGGCTGGGGGAAAGGGGAGGAGAAGGAGACACGTCAGCAATTCAGGGTGTGCCAGGACACAGCACTGTCACCAGGTGCCTGGTGACATCCATCATCCAACAGGGAACACACGATGCCAGGGAAAGACTGGAAAGGAGAGAGCACCACCTCTGTCTCCTCTGTTCCCAGGGGATGGCTGTCAGGAACAGAGAGCTCCCAACAAAACCAGCCAAGGAGCAAGAGAGAGCACAGGAAGAGGAGGGAACAATGAGAAATAAGGGAAATGAGAAATGACACATTGCAGGTGCACAAAATAAATCCTGATTTTAGAGCCTGGGACACACACGTACAGCTGAGCTGCCCCACCTGCTCAGGTACAGTTTAAATCCTTCTGGATCTGCCTCATTCCTCCTGTTTCCTCCCACCAGGATGTCCATTAACTGCAGAGCATTCCAGTTCCACATGTCCTTAAGTAAAACAGCTTTGATGTTTTCATGTTGTGAATGTGAAACTTTGAACTCTAAGAGGGGATTTTGGGTTGTAAGAGTCCAGACCTGGGATAGGACACAGGGAATGGCTTCCCACTTCCAGAGGGCAGGGTTGGATGGGATATTGGGAAGGAATTCTTCCCTGGGAGGGTGGGCAGAGGCTGGGATGGAATTCCCAGAGGAGCTGTGGCTGCCCCTGGATCCCTGGAAGTGTCCAAGGCCAGGCTGGAGCACCCTGGAACAGTGGGAGGTGTCCCTGCCATGGCAGGGGGTGAATGGGATGGGATTTAAGGTCCCTTCTAACCCAAACCATTCCATGATTCCATGATTCCATGATTCCATGATTCCATGATTCCCTCCCTCATGGTCTTATCCCTTTCCAGCCCATTTTTATACCTCTCTGGTTCTTGTTAGTCGATCTCCAGCAAGTTAAGAGGGAAATGAATGGGAACTTCTCAAAACCAGCTTTGGTTTGCTCCAAGGAAAAAGCCAGGACCTTAACAAACAACAATTTAATTAAGAAAAGGAGTTCTATCTCCCTTGAGAAAGGGAATTCTTTCTTCAGTGAGAAAATAAATTTTTTGTAGCTCCTTTTTTACATGGGAAGTCTGAGTTGCAGGCTCAGGAGAACAAATCCCTCCCACTCCACACAAGAAATGCACTTAATGAGGCTGCCCAGGTCTAATTGCCCCAGCACTCGTTGGTTTGATGGCCACAGCTGTCCATTTTTGATGGAAAATTTGTGCAGATTTCACGGTGGCTGCTTGGAGAAAAGTCACCACACGTCATGGTTGTTTCATAGCTGGGGGGCAAGTGGAGAAAATTATTGAATTAGGTTTCTGTAATGACATCTCCATTCCAAATGGCTGCCCATGTGTATTAGCAGGGAAGGATTTCAATCACTCAGTTTCCTTTAATTCTGTGACTTTAATCCTGGTGGAGGTGGAGAAAGACTGAGATCAAAAACTAAACTGGGAACTCTTTGTCCACAGAATGTATTGAATATATTGAATAGATTAAATTAATGTATCCATGGATGCATGGAGCACTTCACACTTCATCTCCCTGCAGCCACATCCGTGTGCAAAATCCAAACCCATACCAGAATGAGGGAATCAGGTTGGAAAATCCCCTTAACATCATCAAGTCCAACCATTAACCCATAACTAATTAGTGCAAACATTTGTATTGGTGACAAAGCTGCCAGGCCACCACCACAAGCACAGCCCTGAAGAGAGGAGTGTGCTGGTGATGGACACAACTCTGGTTGTGGTCACACAACTCTGGATGCAGATTGAGGAAAAGATCAGCTGAGAGTTTGTGGCATCCCCTCAATTCTCAGCCTTAACTCCCATCTCATCTTCCAAAGTCACAAAATATCCACCTTCTACCACACAAATCCACGAAATAATCAGGGTATTTTGCCTGGGAATTGCAGGAGCTGGCATAAATACAATTTATCAAGTCTTGATGATATGTCTTGTCCATATGGCTGGGCCAGCCTGGTTAAGGATGGGTTGTGGTCAGCCTGGTTAGGGATGAGATGGGATCAGCCTGGTTATGGATGAGTTGGGATCAGCCTGGTTATGGATGAGTTGGGATCAGCCTGGTTATGGATGAGTTGGGATCAGCCTGGTTATGGATGTGTTGGGATCAGCCTGGTTAGGGATGAGATGGGATCAGCCTGGTTAAGGATGGGTTGCGATCAGCCTGATTAGGAATGATTTGGGATCAGCCTGATTATGAATGAGTTGGGATCAGCCTGGTTATGGATGAGTTGGGATCAGCCTGGTTATGGATGAGATGGGATCAGCCTGGTTAAGGATGGGTTGTGATCAGCCTGGTTAGGGATGGGTTGGGATCAGCCTGGTTAGGGATGGGTTGGGATCAGCCTGGTTATGGATGAGATGGGATCAGCCTGGTTATGGATGTGTTGGGATCAGCCTGGTTAGGGATGTGTTGGGATCAGCCTGGTTATGGATGGGTTGGGATCAGCCTGGTTAGGGATGGGTTGGGATCAGCCTGGTTAGGGATGAGTTGTTGTTGGCAGAAGTATCAGGGCAAATAAAACATAAATAGACCCCAAAGAAGAACCCAACCAGCAGCTTCTGCCTCCTAATTCCTCATTAAAGTGTCAAAGCCTCAGCTCAGCTCATCCTGCTGTACCCTCGCTCCATCTGTTCCGTCTCTAATTTCAACATCAATCAAAATAAACAGAATTCCTGAAAATGTGAAAGAAATCCGATGTTTCCAAGTTCCTTTGTCTCCTCGAAGACTTTACCTCCTCCTGTTTGTCACAGACAGCTTTCCAAGCTGATTTTTTTAGGGAATACTACAAAATGGAGAACTCCGAGCCCTCCTAGAGAGCTCTCGTAAAACTCCATGGTTGGATGGAAGCTGGAACAGATGGGAGAGCTCCTCCAGGCTCTACATTAACCCTGCTCTTCCCTGACTGGGGGCCAACAACACTTTCACATTTCAAAAAGTACAGAGCTAAAAATACATCTCCAAGCCAGAGATGATCCCAAGTTTCAATAAACACCAACAAGATGGGTGACATCCTTTTGTGAGGATGACAAACGGCTCCTTCTGGGGAATTGCAGGAATTTCAGCATCTCAGTGGCTGGAAGAGAGGAAGTATTTAAGGGAAAGATGTTCCGAGGGAATTTGGTGGCCGTTGGTCCATTACAGCTGGAATCCTTCAACCATCACCTCATTACATGGTGAGCAGAGCCAGGAGAGCACAGCCAGGGCTGTTTTTGGGGTGGAGGAGCAGAGCAGAATTCCTGGGGGGAGATTTGCCATGCTCCACTTGGTGCTGCTCGATAAAAAATCTCCATTTTTGCTGCTGATACACAAATTCTGCTTTGATTCCAAGGGAGCTGTGGGTACACAGGGTCTTTTAATCTCAGCCTGTTTGAGGTTTTCCATACCCACCTTCCCTCCCTGCCACACAGGAGCTGAATGACACAAATCCACAGCTGGCTTGGGAGCTCTTGGATACCGCAGGGTGAGGATTTCAGAAGTCTCAAAAGGGTTCAGGCTGTTCTGAAGGGTCTGACGTAGAAAATATTCCATCTCTGCAGTGAGGACTCTCCTTTTTATGGATTCATGGAATGGTTTGGGTTGGAAGGGAACTCAAAGATTTTCCAGTGCCATGGGCAGGGACACCTCCCACTATCCCTGGTTGATCCAATCTGGCCTTGGACACTTCCAGGGATCCAGGGACAGCCACAGCTCCTCTGGGAATTCCATCCCAGCCCCTCCCCACCCTCCCAGACAGAAATTCCTTCCCAATATCCCACCCAAATCTCCCCTTTCCCAGTTTGAAGCCATTCCCTGTGTCCTGTCCCTCCATCCTGTGCCCAGTCCCTTTCCAGCTCTCCTGGAGCCCCTTTCCTCCTGGAAGGAGCTCTGAGCTCTCCCTAAAGATTTCTCTTCTCCGTTGGACACTTCCAGGAATCCAGGGGCAGCCACAGCTCCTCTGGGAATTCCATTCCCCCACCACTCTCCCAGGGAGGAATTCCTTCCTAATATCCCATCTAACCCCTCTTTCAGTTTAAAAAAATCCATCTCTCTCATTCCATTCCTCTGATATTATTCCAAACCCTCAGGTGAGCAGACATCCCCCACAAACCATGCAGCACCGTGTCCCTAAAAGCCACTCCCAAGGAAACAGCCTAATCCCAAGGGAGCAGCACCGAAAAATCCATTAAAACCTCTTTTTTTTTTTTGCCCTGAGCAGGCATCATCCAGCAGGAGCCTGGCCTGGTTTGTGGGATGATTATTCCCCCAAACAAACCCACCAAGCTCCATTGTTCATCCTTTCTGCTGACAGGCACGAAGGTTAATTGGTCACAATTGCATTCCCAACGTCCCAGCTGAGAGAAGTGCCAGGAGCCAGAGGTAAATCACACAGCTACCCACTCGCTGCCTCCGAGTTTAAATAAATAGAAATTCCAGGCTAATTAATATTTAGGAAATGCAAAAGTTGTCATCTTAAATCAGCTGAAACACAATAATCACATTAAGTGCTTACTTCAGCAAAATACCCCTGAAATGCAAAGTGTTGGTGAGTTATGGGAGTATTTATCCCCTTAATTGACTCCTGGCTCTGGCAGAACTCCATTACCCGGGAGTTAGGAGGAAATTTAATTCCAATCCTTGTGTCTGCACTCAAGGACTTCTGTTGGACTTGGGTTTCTTTTCAGCGGCGGGACTGAAGGGCTGCGTTTTTCCAGTTGCAATCCTGCTCAGTTGAGCAACAAATGTGACATTTTGTATTTCATCTGCTGACCTTCCCTTCATATCCGGGGAAATTTTTCATCCTGTTCTTCCTCTGTTTCGCTTCCAAATGTCCTTTAAGGCAAGAAGGAAGTTGGTGTTTTAGCGGGCAGAGTCTGGTAGGAATTATTTAGACAAAGAGAGGATTTCAGGCACTCTTTCCTTGGGCTCTGTGAGCAGCTTGGCTGCTGCTTGGGACCTCAATTTCTGTGGAATCATGGAATATCCTGGGTTAGAAAGGGCCCTCAAGGATCTTTGAATCTGTGTCCTGGCTTGGCAAAGGACAACTCCAAGAATCAACCCAAGAAACCCCAAGGATCAACCCAAGAAACCCCAAGAATTATCCCAACCATACTTTATTTTTTGGAGAAATTTCTTCACCAAAAGGGTGATCCAGCATTGGAACCAACATTCCCAGGGCTGTGGTGGAGTCCTCACCTCTGGGAATGTTCCAACACCATGTGGATTTGGTGCCTGGGAGACATGGGTCAGTGGTGGGTCGGACTTAATCTTAGAGGGCTTTTCCCACCTTAATTCCACGATTCTCTGACTCCGTGTCCCTGGCACAGTTGTCCAGATGCTCCTGGAGCTCTGGCATTCCCTGGGGACCCTGGGCAGGTCCCCACCACATTCTGGGAGAAGAACCCTCCCAGGCACCAGGGTAAACCCCAGGTCCTGAGGGTAAATCCAAAGCTGTTCCCAGTAATTGACATTTTGGGGGTCACTTTCTCAGCCAGTGCCGCAGGGTGAGGGCAGCTCTCGCACAGCCACGGTTCCTGGGACAACCTCACACAAAACCTCTCCTCAAAGCTGATTTTAAAAACATCTCGTCGAATAATCCCTGTGCTGGGAGAGGAGGGAGCAAAATCCTTTGCCCAAAGATTTGCGGGGGTTTCACAGCAATTTGGGCAGGTCAGCACTCGGGCTGCTCCCCCAAGAGATTCCAGCTCTGTGTTCCTGTGAACCATCCCCAAATTTGTTTGCTCCTTCCCACAGGGACAAGGCTGGAGCTGCTCCTTGCAGTTTTCCTGCGTGTGACACATTTCGGTGTTTTAGCGAGTTCAGGACGTGTTTGTCACATTTCCCCCACTTCCTGCACTAATCCAGCAGCCTGGAAAGCTGCACAATTCCCAGCTGGCACAGCAATGAAGGAGTTAATTGTGCCTCTTGGATCGACAATGATTCCAACAGGCAGCGCTCCGGGATTTACCGGAGTCGGGGCTGAACAGGGGAATGGAAATAAATTTACAGCAGTGTTGGCAGGTGGGATTTCACAGATTAAAGAGCAGGAATTCACAGAGCAGATCAAGGACTTCGCACATTAAATCCAGGACTTCACACATTAAATCCAGGACTTCACACATTAAATCCAGGACTTCACAGAGCAGATCAAGGACTTCGCAGAGTACACCCAGCACTTCTCAGATTAAAGGCCAGGATTTCACAGAATGAATCCAGAACTTCACAGATCAAATCTAGGACTTCACAGAATATATCCAGCACTTCTCAGATAAAAGGCCAGGATTCCACAGAATAAATCCAGAACTTCGCAGATCAAATCCAGCATCCTGAACTGCAACAGAAAGCAGAATAGAAACTCATGGAGAAGTGATGTTGTGAGAAGAAATCTCATGAACAGAAATCTCACTGAAATCCATGGGATCCCAGTGCAGGTTCAGCATTTACAGGGTATTTTATTTTATTTTATTTTATTTTATTTTATTTTATTTTATTTTATTTTAATCTGGAGCCAGTTCTGGAGGGTTTTCTGTGAACTGACCTGGCCCAGAAGGAAGAAAGCTGAGAGTAGCCCAAAATCCACAATTCCCAGACCAGGTAGGGATGATCCAGAACCAAACTCCAATGGAAGCTCAGAATTCCTGATCTAAGAGAAGCGCTGTGCTTCCAGGGAAGGGGGACAGGAGGGAACTGGGGAAGGGAAAGGGAGCACACGAGACTGGAAATGGAAAAGCTCAATTCCAGGGATATTGGGCAAAACAACACAAGGACTCCTCGTGTGGCTCCAGTGCCCTAGCCAAGCTGAGCTGCTCCAGCCAGGAAAACCAAACACAGGGAGCAGCTTTGTTCTGCTTGGGAGCTGAGCTGAGGTTCACTCACAGAGCCAAAGCGACGCTGCTGCCTCACCTGAGAGCAGGAATTGATGACTCTGATCCCTTTTAGGGACACCCCACGAGGACAGGCATTGGAATGGGGTTGGATGGATCTTCCAGCCCCTGCTCCGTTCTCCAGCAGCACCAGGGCTCTGCTGGCACTGCCAGGGCACAAATGTCCCTCCCTGACTGCGATCTTTGGCTCTGACCTCCCACTGNAGTTTTCCTGCGTGTGACACATTTCGGTGTTTTAGCGAGTTCAGGACGTGTTTGTCACATTTCCCCCACTTCCTGCACTAATCCAGCAGCCTGGAAAGCTGCACAATTCCCAGCTGGCACAGCAATGAAGGAGTTAATTGTGCCTCTTGGATCGACAATGATTCCAACAGGCAGCGCTCCGGGATTTATCGGAGTCGGGGCTGAACAGGGGAATGGAAATAAATTTACAGCAGTGTTGGCAGGTGGGATTTCACAGATTAAAGAGCAGGAATTCACAGAGCAGATCAAGGACTTCGCACATTAAATCCAGGACTTCACACATTAAATCCAGGACTTCACACATTAAATCCAGGACTTCACAGAGCAGATCAAGGACTTCGCAGAGTACACCCAGCACTTCTCAGATTAAAGGCCAGGATTTCACAGAATGAATCCAGAACTTCACAGATCAAATCTAGGACTTCACAGAATATATCCAGCACTTCTCAGATAAAAGGCCAGGATTCCACAGAATAAATCCAGAACTTCGCAGATCAAATCCAGCATCCTGAACTGCAACAGAAAGCAGAATAGAAACTCATGGAGAAGTGATGTTGTGAGAAGAAATCTCATGAACAGAAATCTCACTGAAATCCATGGGATCCCAGTGCAGGTTCAGCATTTACAGGGTATTTTATTTTATTTTATTTTATTTTATTTTATTTTATTTTATATTTTATTTTATTTTATTTTATTTTATTTTATTTTATTTTATTTTATTTTATTTTATTTTATTTTATTTTATTTNGCTGCCTCACCTGAGAGCAGGAATTGATGACTCTGATCCCTTTTAGGGACACCCCACGAGGACAGGCATTGGAATGGGGTTGGATGGATCTTCCAGCCCCTGCTCCGTTCTCCAGCAGCACCAGGGCTCTGCTGGCACTGCCAGGGCACAAATGTCCCTCCCTGACTGCGATCTTTGGCTCTGACCTCCCACTGCAGCCTGGCCTTGGGCATTCCAGGGATCCAGGGACAGCCACAGCTCCTCTGGGAATTCCAGCCCAGCCCCTCCCCACCTTACCCTCAGAATTCCGTCCCAACTTCCCATCCTAACCCTAGCGGGGCAAAAACATTCCCTGTGTCCTGTCTCTCCATCCCTTGTCCCCAGTCCCTCTCCACCTCTTCTGGAGCCCCTTCAGGCTCTGGAAGGGGCTCTGAGCTCTCCTTGGATCCTTCTCTTCTCCCTTGGATACTTCCAGGGATCCAGGGGCAGCCACAGTTTATCTGGGAATTCCATCCCAGCCCCTCCCCACCCTCCCAGACAGAAATTCCTTCCCAAGATCCCATCCATTCCCTGTCCTCTGGCAGTAGAAGCCATTCCCTGTGTCCTGTCCCTCCATCCCTTGTCCCCAGTCCCTCTCCAGCTCTCCTGGAGCCCCTTTAGGCCCTGGAAGGGGTTCTGAGCTCTCCCTGGAGACTTCTGAACACCCTCATCTGTCCCAGCCTTTATGTCTGATTTTCATACAATTTTAGGCGCAGGAAAGACCCTCCCAGAGTAGCAAACAGGGCCTGGAAAATCTCATTAAAGGCAGAGCACGGCACAGTCATTATTATGGAGATGTCAGGTTTAATTCTGCAGAGAATCCAACCCACGCTGCGCTCTCTGGATGATCAATACCCACCTCATATCTGCCCACAGCAGGGACAGACCTGGTGACACCCAAGTGCCATCGACACTCCTGCAGTCCCTGCACTCCCTGATTTCCATGCTGGAGCCATGAATTGCCATAGGCACGTCCTGCAGTCCCTGCACTCCCTGATTTCCATGCTGGAGTCATTAGGAGAGGTCCTGAACTGTTCCCAGCCAGGCAGGCTCGCCCCAGGCCAGGATTAATGAGTTTGACTTCTATGGACTCAACACACCCAGAGCGGAGCTGCAGCCCTTGGAGTGGCTCAGGGAAAAACTCCTGGCACTGGGAGAGAGACCCAGACCCAAACTGAGACAGGAGCCACCAAAGTCCCCATCGCTTTTATCTCACTGTGCAAATAAACAGCTTTGATTCCGCAGCTCAGATCTCAATTCCCCGGAGCTGGAATTCCACACGCCAGGATCCGGTCATGCTCGGATTTGTGTGCAAACCCACAGAACTGTCTGTGGATGAAATGCACACGGAACAGAGGGGTTTGAGAATGGAAAATAACACAAAGGCTTGGTTCCTTTTACAGCATCGATTCCAGCACCCTTCAAAAGCAACCAAAAAACCTGCAATGAAAGGGGGGGCTGCAATTCCCAGGATTTCCAGCCAGTCCCTCTCTTCCTGGCTCATCCTAGGAGGTAAAAGTTGCCACAAGTTGAGGGCACAAGGTTAGGATTCAGAAGAAATTCCTTGCTGAAGCTCCCTAGGAATGACTCGAGCCCCTGTGCCTCAGTTTCCCTGATCCCTGAAAAGCAAAGCTGAGCTGAGATTTCCCACCCCACATAGAAACAGGGAATGTTCAGGCATCGACTGGGCAACACCAAAATAATTAGCATTTAGCACTAACGACCCCTGTGCTTTTAACCACATTTTAATTGCATTGGCACCTGTATTTATTAATTTTCAAATTGCACATTCTGATAATTTCAGCTCAAAATCTCAGCAAAGAAATTTATCGGGAGAGGAAATAAAGGAAAAAGGACTGACTTCATCCCAACACAGGATCCTGCCAAGAAGGCAAAGCTGCCAATTCCCACCTTTTTAAAGAGTCAAACCCTGCCTAGAAAGGTAATGAAACTGATAAATTTGATTATAAACCTGACCCCATGCCACTCTGGATCCCGGATGAGCTCCAGACAAAAGCTCCTTGTCACCTGCACACCCTGTGAGCGCTTCCATGTGCTTATCTAATTCCCTTCATTTACTCCGCCCCGAAGTTGGGGAGTAAACTATATGTTTAATTATAAACTTTCCACTTGGAGCAGCTGTAATTAATGAGCCAAGGAATCTGCAATACGCCTGGAGCAACCCGGGTTCCTCCCGGGGACTGCGGTGCAGTTCGAGTCACTTCCCATTAGTTTTAGGAGCTGGAGTGCCCACCTAAGGCATTAATCATGGAATGCTACAGCTCCTGGATTTTAATTACCCACACTCCATGTGCTGTACACGGATTTTCCCACCCCGGTAATAAATGGCCTTCCTGGGGCTACCGAGGGCCTTGCTGGGGCTTGCTTCGTGTTGTTCAGTTTTTATGCAAGGTTGTTGGGAAAATGTGATTCCCAGCACTGGGAATGGCTCTGGGATGGAACAGAACAAGCTGCAGCCTGGAAATAATGGGGCTGGAGGTCAGGAGGCTGATGGGGGAGAGAATTTGGGCACCATTTCCAGCTTTTCCACTTCCAGTGGTTTTCCCTCCTCTCTGAGAGCGTCTTGTCACCGAGTCCCCTCTGCAATGGTTTCCTCTGGAAGTGAAATCTCTCCTCCTTTCTGCCTCTCCATAGGTTCTGAACTAGAATTTTGGGATAATTTAGTCATTTCCCCCCTTATTTAAGTCAAAATGACTCATTGGACAGCACAAGGTGTCGGTCCAGCTGTAATTCCCTGTGTGCTCTAAGGAAAACTCTACAGGAGAGACCGGGCAGCTTCCCAGATCATGGGATCATGGGATCACGGGATCATAGAATCAATCATGGGATCATGGACTCAATCATGGGATCATGGAATCGTGGGATCATGAAATCATGGGATCATCACAGGATCATGAGATCATGGGATCATGGAATCATGGGATTATGGGATCAATTATGGGATCATGGAATCATGGGATCATGGGATCATAGAATCATGGGATTATGGGGTCAATCATGGAATCATGGAATCATGGAATCATGGAATCATGGAATCATGGAATCATGGGATCATAGGATCATGGGATCAGCCATGGAATCATGGGATCAATCATAGAATCATGGAATCACAGAATCACGGAATCATGAAATCTCATGGAATCATGGGATCATGGGATCAGGGGATCATGGAATCAATAATGGGATCATGGAATCATGGGGTCATGGAATCAATCGTGGGATCAATCATGGAATCATGGGATCATAGGATTGTGGAATCAGTCATGGAATAATGGAATAATGGGATCATGGAATCATGGGATCATGGGATCATGGGATCATGGAATCATGGGATCATGGGATCATAGAATCATGGGATCATGGAATGGTCTGGGTTGGAAAGGACCTTGAGGACCATCTAATTCCAATTCCCCTGCCATGGACAGACCTTTAGCAACGACTTGGACCAGGGGATGGAGTGCAGCCTCAGGAAGTTCGGTTTCAAACCCCCGTGGGGATTTAACAGCAGATGTGGCACTTGGGGACATGGCCCCAAGAGCTGAGGAATGGTTGGATTTGATGATTTCACATTTCCAACCCAAAAAATTCCATGATTTGTTGATTCACCGCTTTTTGCCGCTGGATGAGCGGCTTTTACTGAGCTGATTTTTCTCCAGTGCAAGGGGAGCCACCCCAGGTCTGACTTCCAGAGGACTCTGCAAAGCTGAAAGGAAAAAAAAATCCTGGACAAAATAAGAAACAAAGAGATCTGAGAGGAAAAGGCAGAGCAGAGGAATTTATAAAATGACATTGTTTGAATTGGTGCCAGATGGGGAAAGTTTGGATTGGTGCCAAATGGGGAAAATCGGGATGAAAATACCTGGATTTTTTACTGGTCCAGAGGAGACACAGCATCTCTAGTAGTATTTGGGTTTATCCTTGTGGAAAGCAAACATGATTTAAAAAAAAAAAAGAATCTGCAAGAAAAATCACTTCAATATTTTCCCTTAGTACAATAAAATAAATGAAAAAAAAACCACCCCAAACCTCTGAGGTGTCCTTTTCCCAAGATCCTCAGCTGTTTTCCATAAAATTCCCCTTTAAGTGGGATCACAGAATCCCAGAATGGTGAAGCTGGAAGGGACTTTGAGGATCACCCAGTGCCAACCCCTGCTATGGACAGGGACTGTCCCACTAGAAGAGGAACTGGATTTCCCATTAATGTCCAGTACAGGTTCAGCTGCACCACTGGAATAACTGGGAATCAAATTCCCAGGCCCCACGGGTCCCTCTTTACATCCAGGAACAAAGTGCCGACAAACAGGGGACAGGAGCTTGTAAAACATTTAAACCTGAGGCTCAGAATTTCCCTTTCAAACGCTCCAAAGGTGTGGCTGCTGGAATATTTATACCCTGCTCATCTGCCTGGCTCAAGGCTGCTGAAATTTTCATCCAAGGACGAGGCAGTAAAAGCAGGAAGTTTTGTAAGATGGGAAAACAGGCACAGAGAAGGAAAAGGGGGATCTAATTCAGCTTTCTCTTGTTGTAGCCCCAGCCTGGGTGTACAAACAGCTCTTGTGTCCTTGACACATCCTTGAGTAAAGACCCTGTGAGAGGAGGCTCAGCCCTTCTCCTGCTCTGCCTCCAGCTGCAATTCCCAAATCCTGTCCTTGGCAATCCCCCAGAATATTCCCTTTGTTCTCCAAGTGCACTGTGTGTTATTCCCAGGCTCAAGACAAAAGGGCTTTTTCCACCCAAATAATTCCACGATTTTGGAGTTTTCTCCATCCTCTCTGTGATCACATGAATTTTTTGGGGATTGGATTATTGGGATCTTGAATCCTGCCCAAGTTCTGCACCTCCTGCTCACCTCTGAGCCCAAAATGATGTGAAAATATTCCCAGGCTGGGGAGCAGCTCACCAGAGAGCCCTGCCAGTCACAGCAGCTCTACAGAGCTCCTGAAGAATTCATCCAGCATGTCTGGGGCTGCCTTTCCATCAGGAAACCATCCTGTTCCCAGTGTTTAACATTTCCCTGCGATTTGGGGGCAAAACCTCCTGATTTTCTGGTGTATTCATTATTTTCCCTGAGTTGGAGCGGGGTGGAAGGACGTGGTTTTATCACGGCTGCCAAAACCAAACTGCATCATTTCTGTCTGTGCCTGCTTGCAGGGACACCTCCCACTGTCCCAGCCTGGCCTTGGACACTTCCAGGGATCCAGGGGCACCCACAGCTCCTCTGGGAATTCCATCCCAGTCCCTCCCCACCCTCCCAGCCAGGAATTCCTTCCCAATATCCCATTTAAATCTCCCCTTTCCCAGTTTGAAGCCATTCCCTGTGTCCTGTCCCTCCATCCTTTGTCCCCAGTCCCTCTCCAGCTCTCCTGGAGTCCCTTTAGGCCCTGGAAGTTGCTCTGAGCTCTCCCTGGATCCTTCTCCTCTCCAGGTTGGATATTCCCATCCCTCCCAGCCTGTTTCCATGGCAGAGGCTTCCACTGCTCAGGAATTTTTGACAAATCCATGGGGAACATCTCAGTCAGGACAAAACTGTGCCACTCCTGAGACACCTCAGGTGACATCGCCCTCATCAGCTTTTCCTCCTCAGACACTTCTTCCCCCCCTCTCAGGCACAGACCTACCTAATGACTGTCAATTAGCACTTCAGCACTAATTAGGGCTATATTTGAGCGCCTAAAAGCAGCTACAGCTCTATTTGTGCTTCTTGATGTAAAGGAAAAAAAAAAAAACCCCTCATCATTTTCAGCAGCTTTTCCCTGCTAAATTTATCAAAGCCTTTAAATAAGACAGGTCTCAGAGAGAATATTGGGAATGGGGAAAACTTGATATTCCTTAGATAACAGAGGTTTTTTTGGTCTTGATTAACTATTTCAATTTATGATATTTATCAGGGTGTGATGGTGATTCTCTAATGCATTAAATGTGTCCTCTGCCTTCAAAAAAAGCTGCTTCACGATGACACTTAAAAACCTTCTCCACAAAGTAAAGAATAAACCAAGATTTACTCCCAGCCCTGAATTCACTCAGTGACAAAGAAATGAAACTTCTGAGCTCCAGTGAAGGGCCAGAAAAAACCATGATTGTCCCCAAAACCAGTTCATTAAACAGCCAGATTCTCCCTTTGACATTCCACGGTTGGTGTTCAGTGCTGGGGAAAATCCCTGCGGAAAGGATTCCTGATGCTCTCCTTCTTCCTCTTGCTCTCCTTCAGCCTCTCCTGCAAAATCCAGCTGGGATTTTCCATGGTCCATAAAATCTGTGTTGGCTGAACAAGCCCATTTCCACATCAGGACCCCCCAGTCTGATAAGAGCTGGGAGCTGAGGATGTGCCAATCACACCCCCCTGCTTTGTGAAAAACTAATTTCCATTGCTGAATCCTGCCTGGAAATCTGGGAGAAGCATGTGGATTTGATTTGATTATATTTAATATTTAATAATTTTAAAATATTTTATTTTTATATATTTTATTTTTATTTATTTTATTTTATTTTATTTTATTTTATTTTATTTTATTTTATTTTATTTTAGTTAGTTTAGTTTAGTTTAATTTTATTTTGTTTTGTTTAGTTTTGTTTTATTTTGCTCTATTTAATTTTATTTTTCTGTATTCTGAACATTATTTCAGAATCAAAGAGAAATTAAATTAAGTCCTCGTTGATTTTTCTGCTCATCCAGGGTATTCCAGACACAGGAGAATGAAGGGAAAAGAAATGGACAGAGAACATGGAGGGGATGAACTTTAATTTTTTAGCCTGTGGGTGTGAATGGGCACAAGAGGATTTTGGACTGGGGGAAGAACAGGGAATAGGATTGACTTTATCTCTCTTCATTGGCTAAAAATCCACAATCAGGGCAAGGAAGGTGCAGAAATTTTTCCAAACTCGAGTGGCAAACAAACCCCACAAGTGATGTGGGTCCTGTTTGTCCAGGGGAACGAATCTCCCGGGTTCTGCCTCCTCGGGAGGGGAGGAATTTTTGGATGTTGTTCGCCAGACTCGGACTCAGCACCTGGAATGTCCTCGGACAAACTCAGCCCTGTCCCTTCCCAAACTGCTCCCAGCACTCAAAGCCCTCCAGAGCCCAGAGAATTCCTGCCAATCCAGGAAAACAGAGATTCCCTTTGGATGAGGAGATTCCCCCACTGCCCTGAGTGTCTGATTCCCCCAGCCCGAGTCCCGGAGCCCCCCATGCTGAGCTCAGCGTTAATTCACCGTTCATGGGTGGAGGAATTCAAATTTCCATGGATTTCTTTCACACAGAGCCAGGATCCAGGTGATGTTGATGGTGGAATCCCCATTCCTGAGGGGATTTTACATTGGATGTGGCACTTGGGGACATTGCCAGCGGTGGCTTCAGTGGTGCTGGGGAATGTTTGGACATGATGGTCTTTGAGGGCTTTTCCAACCCAAATAATTCCATGATTTTGGAGTCTTCCTCCATCCTCTCTGTGATCATGTGAATTTTTCTGGGTTTGGATCATTTAGATCTTAATTCCTGCCCAAGTTCTGCACTTCCTGCTCATCTCTGAGCCCAGAATGATGTGAACAGCATTTATTGACCAGAAAATCTCTTTAAAAACCCATTCATTAATGGCACATCCCCATGGGAGCACTGGGCACCTTTCTCCAGGCTTTCCACGCCTGAATCCATTTATCCATGGCCAGAGATGGATTCCCTGGGCTCTGCCATTCCTGCTGGAAATGTGGAATTATGGCCAAACTTATCACGAGGCGCTGCTGCTGTTCATCACACCTGGCAATAATTCTCAGCTCTGCTCCATAGCTTGGAGTGGGGAGGAAGTGAAATTCCAGCAGTAAATCCTGGAAGATACTGTCTGTTAACATTTAATGGGTGTCACCACAGGGCAGTAAATAATTCCTGCTGCAAAATCCTACAACTTCCCCCATTTTGTTATTCTTCGAACTCTGGCGAAGCCCAAACCAACCCAACCTTTGGATTAAGCAGGAGATTTTTCCCAGAGCCAGGGTAATTCCGATTAACATCTTCCTCTCCTGTTATTCCTTTAAAAGCAGAGGATAAATATTGGCTGTGCTGAACACTCACAAACTCTGCTGGGTTCTTATTTCAGCCAAATTTCATTTCAGCGTTGTCACCATCCCATGTCTGAGGACACTTTTCCTTCATTAGCACTTCCATTCACACGGGACAGGGATGGAATTCCTGTGAATTTTGCAGTAGATGGCTGCCAGTGGAGTTGGGAATACCCTGCAGGAAGAAATCACTGCCTTCTTCTTTGTGACAGATCAGAATAAATCCATTTTTCCTGACCCTCACCCAGGCACAGACAGATCCAATCAGCAAAATCAGGAATAATAATTTGGCTGGGAGGATGTGTTGAGGCTGATCAATAGGAAATCCTCATGGGAGGCAGCACCAAACAAATCAGGAGCAGAAGGCAATTCTCCTCTTAAGGAGCCTAAAGATGAAAATGTCGCGGAATCCCAGAGTTGTTTGGGTTGGGAAAGCTCTCAGAGGTCATCAAGTCCAAATGTTCCCATGTCCCAAAGTGCCACCTCCACTCCAGTCCTGTGCAGGGCTGGATAACCCTTTCCATGAAGAAAATATTCCCAAAATCCAGCCTGAACCTCCCATGGCACAACCTGGGGCTGTTTTCCTCTTGTCCTGTTCCCTGTACCCACCCCACCTGGCTCCATCCATCTTCCATGTCAGTGACAGATCCCTAAAAATCGCATCCCAAAGTCCCAAACTGGAGCTTGGTGGACTCTTCCCAGTATCCTGGAGTGTGGCTTCAGGAAAGGAATTCAAACCCCACAACATCGGCAACTTAAAAAATGCTCCTGCCTTCCAAGCCAAACTTCTGGGATGAGACACAACTTACCAGGATCCATCCTCGATTCATCCCCAAGCTCTGACCTTCCAAAACTCCTTCCCAGTTTGTCCCCTCCGAGTCACTCACCTGCTCGTGGCAGGAATAATTAGGAGGAGGAAGAGGAGGCGTGAAACAAACCCCAAATAGGGAATAACGTGGGAGAAGCATCCTCAAATCTTGTCCCTGTCCCGGTGCTTGGTGGGGTTTTACTCCTCTCACCTATGCCCAACCCACCAGGAGAATTAAAACACAGGAGCTGTGGAGGTTAATTATTAATTATCCACAAATAACAATTAAAAGTCAATGATGCAAACCTCAGAATGATCCAGCACAGCTCCATTTGTTTCAGGGATATCCAGAACATTTTCCTGTGCCCAAGATGTCACTCTCCTGTCATGGCAGGAATATCAGAGCCACATCAGCCTGCAAATGCTTCTGCAGGAAATTGGGTTTTTCGCTCTATTAGGAGCATTTCATTTTTATGATTAAAATCAGACAACAATGTTTTCTCCAGTTAAAGTGCAATGTGCAGAGTACGGCTCTGCTGGAACTGGGTTTTGAAATCCTTATCTAAAGTGCTCGGAAAAGGCATTAATAAATAAGGATGAGAAATGTCAACTGCGTCACTGGTGTGGTGCATGATCTGTGTTTGCTGTGAGTTAGGGACAACAGGCTTTGGGGGAAAAATAATAATAATAGTAATAGTAATGGTAATAGTAATAGTAAGAGTAATAATAATAATAATAGTAATAATAGCGTTGTACATTTTCCCCCTAAAATCCAATTTGATCCTAAATGAGATTCGTGCTCCAGGCCAGCCCTTGCCCTCAGAGTGTCCCCACCTGCTGAAGGGTTGGTGACCCTCGGAGCTGGCCCTGGCTCTGATGAACTGCTCTCACAAATCCTCCCTCCCAAAGTGACATTTCTGTGCCAGAGAGAGGCCACTTCAGTGGGGCAGCTTTAAAAAAGGGACAGAGGAAGAGCCAAGGATCAGAGAAGAACCCCTGAGAGAAATTTTGGGGGTGCTGGTCCAATCCCAGCCCTGTTCTGACCACGTGCTAAGTGAGCTGGGGGCAAAGGCCACCGAGCTGCTCTGGATTTCCTCCTGAGACCTCAGAAACTTCAGCAGCTTCCAATTCCACACAGGCACCCTTCGGAGCCTGAGGAAGGGTTGTGGAGGCTCCCACCCCTCCTTTTCCTTTTGAGATAAATGACAGCCTGAAGTCTTCAGAGAAAAAGCCAAAATCGTAATTTTGAGTCAATTTAAAGTCTCAAAAACCAGGGCAAGCTCCACGTTTCTCTCCCGCTGCTCCCTCCTGCCAGCACACCTGATTCCAGATTTATGAGTGTTCCGAACTCATCCCGCTCATTTCAGCTCAGGTAACGGAGCTGACACGTTCCTGCAGGATTTTAACAACCACTGGCCACACCTGCACCTGCAGGGCTCTCCAGAGTCCACGAGGAATGATCATCCAGGCCATTCCTCTCCTTAGGGATTTACCTGAGTGTAGGAGTGTGTGCTGGGCTTTGCACCACTCATTTGTGGTTTGTCATCAGTCTCTCTGTTGTCCCTCAGAGCCAGGATTAATAGAAAGGTGATTGAAATGATTTTTGTGTTCAGGCTTGGATGTTTATTATATTTTATCAGAAATTACAGAAAATACAACAGCACCTCCAGCTCCTTGCTGGAAGTGGGGAAAATGGCCCCAGCTGAGCCTGCTTCAAGGCCTTTTAAAGCTAAACAAACCAATAAAAGTTTAACACCTACATTATTTATCCTTTTGACCCAATAATAGATTCCCACGACCCTTAGAGTGACATTGGACTGACCAACCAAAGGTCACTGCCTGAGCTCTGTGAAGGAGAAGAAGATGAACAAAGAAAAAGACACCACCCAAAATTCTCCATCTTGTCCCATATCCACCACTATTCCATAAAAACCTCAAATTTAAACCCCATCACCCAGTGAGAACACACACATCTAACCCAGCACACATCTGTGATTTCTAACTCATTATTCATATTTCCAAGCCTTCTCCAAGGTTTCAGCTCCAGAGCAGTGTTTTCCAGGGGGGCTGTGCCTGGAAGCACAGAAAGCTCCAAAACTCCAGATTTCTGGGATCCAATACCTGAATGTCTGCAGCCACCTGGACCAGCCCATTCCCACCATGGAGCATGCTGGAGCTGTGAGATGTGTGGGGATCTGGAAAACCTGGGATCCCTGCCTTCAGGAACCACTTTTCCTTTGTTTTCCTCCAGCCTCTATCAGCTGGCACTGATGTGAGTGCAGTGAAAGGGAATTTGAGACCTCTGGCTCTGCCTGTTCCATCCCCCTGTCCGTGTGTCTGTCTGCAGGACATCCCTGTGGCCTCACAAGCACCAACCACCCAGACAAATCCCCAAATTCCCATCTTTTTTCTGGAATCTGTCACACAAACCACACAATTTCCTGCTCCCAGAGCCAGCCAGCAGCTCCCTGTGTTACATAATCCTGGGCAGAGCTTGACATTTGTTGATTTATTCCTCTGCAGGAGCTTCCAGTTCTTCCTCCTCTGATTCTGCCTCGTTTGGATCCAGGAAATATGCAGGTCCTGGAATATCTGGATCCTGGAAATATGCAGATTTCCTGAAAATTAAATTGGAATTATGAAAGCAAATGTGAAAATGCATGGGGGGCTTTGTAGGAGCTTCGAAGGGAGCATTTATTCTGTGAGATTTGAGAGCACTGGCTGGGATGGACAAGGGATGGAGGGACAGGACACAGGGAATGGCTTCCCACTGCCATATCTGGATCCAGGAAATATTTCCAGGATCTGCATATTCCAGGATCCTGAAACCAGAGGGACTGGAAGGCTCCCAGCAGGAAGGTTTGAGATGAACAAAACCTTGGGTAAAAGAAATAAACAGAGACAAGCTCGGGAAAAATGGAATTCCCAATTTTTCCAGAGATAAACCCTCATGGCTTGGAATAAATAATTTTGGATGCTCCATTCTCTGCGAGGCCAGATGGGGAAGGAATTCTCCTAAACCATGAGATGGTTTGGGTTGGGAAGGACCGTGGACAGGGACACTTTCTGCCAGCCCAGGTTGCTCCAAGCCTGGTCCAGCTCGGCTTTATGGATTCTCCATCCCCATTCCATCCCTGTCCCCTCCCACCCAGGGTCTGGATGTCTCTGGGAAGAGACACAGATCAGGGTGAGTGGGAATATAATCCTCAGGGTGGCATCACCCAGAGCTCACTGCTCCTCACAGCCAGGCCAGGACCCAGAACCAACAAAAAATTTCATTTCCCAACTTCCCAGCAGCAGCCACTAATTAATATGGGTTGTTAATTACCAAAAACATGGTAAATAAACCCCTTAGTTCCCCGCCTCGATCTGCCTCTTCACATTACAAAAATACAACCAGTGACGGTTAAACCCAACCTGATTATTTCTGGAGCAGGTATTTCCCCCTCTCCTGTCGCCTCTCAATCACCACCGTCGTTAATTTTGAGCAGCGCTAATTGCCGTGGTTTGGCCTTTCCGAGCACATCTCGCCCGTCTGCACTGGCAGGACCTGAGCACGCTGCTCTGATCTCAGAGGAGGGAGAATGAGAAAAGCTGAGCCCAGGCTGGTGAGGAGGAGCTGTCTCAGGCACCATCTGGATACCCCAAATCCCGCCTGGAGCTGCTCGGGATTAGGGAGGGCCAGCTCGAGGGCTGATATTCCTGCAGGGAGCAGCGTTCCAGTGAGCTGGGGAAAAGGCTGCACGGAATCCTGGAGTGCTTCGGGTGGGCAAGGACCTCAAAGTTCATTTTTGACACAGGCAGGGACACCTCCCACTGTCCCAGGGGGCTCCAGCCTGGCCTTGGACACTTCCAGGGATCCAGGGGCAGCCACAGCTCCTCTGGGAATTCCATCCCAGCCCCTCCCCACCCTTCCACGGAACAATTCCTTCCCAAATCCCATCCATCCCTGCCCTTTCCCAGTTTGAAGCCATTCCCTGTGTCCTGTCCCTCCATCCTTGTCCCCAGTCCCTCTCCAGCTCTCCTGGAGCCCCTTTAGGCACCGGGAGAATGGAACAAAAGCAACGCTTGCCTTGGGATGCACAAGAAGCAGGATCACGGAAAGGGACCTTGGAACCCACCCAGTGCCACCCCTGCCACGGCAGGGACACCTCCCACTGTCCCAGGGGGCTCCAGCCTGGCCTTGGGCACTTCCAGGGATCCAGGGGCAGCCACAGCTCCTCTGGGAATTCCATCCCAGCCCCTCCCCCCCCTCATTCCGTCTCAATATCCCACCCATCGCTGCCCTCTGGGAGTGGGAAACCATTCCCTGTGTCCTGTCCCTCCATCCCTTGTCCATCCCAGCCAGTGCTCTCGAACATCCCACAGAATAAATGCTCACTTTGGAGCTCCTACAAAGACCCCCATGCATTTTCACATTTGCTTTCACAATTCCAATTTAATTTTTGGACAATCTGCATATTTCCAGGAGGCACAATCCCCAAAAAAGTCCACCAGCCACTTCTCCATGGAGACAGACCTGCTAAAATAAAGTCTCCACACAAAATTTTTAGCCAGTGTGGGGTGAGGGGCTGGGAATGTCCCATCCCTGTCATCCTGAGGCAAGGATGATGGAGCTGATCACATTCCGTGAGAAAAGCCCCTGCCCAAAGTCAGCTGGGCTCTGGCTGGTGCTGAATTAATGGAATTTAGGACAAAAAGGATTAGTTTGCTCCCCTGGTGTGACACTCTGTGGAGCTGCTCAGTGTTGAAGCCAAGCTAAATAAATCCAATCTCAAAATTCTCAGAAATCCAACCAAAACTGCAATGGACTTTCCATGGTTGCTTTGTGTTGATGTCAAGAGTCTTCCTTCCACCCTTGGCCATTTCTTTGTGCCAATTAAAATCACAGCCCATGGAATATCCTGAGTGGGAAGGGACCCACAGGGATCACAGATCCAACCCCCAGACTTCCCAAATTCCCACCTTTTCCCTGAGACAGTTGTCCAAACACTCCTGGGGCAGGTTTGGTTCTGAACGAGGGGAGAGGCAGAAGCTGCAGCATCTTCTGACAAAAATCTGTTCAATTTACAGCTCGGTTTTATGCACCTTAAACACTCTCACACTTCCAGCAAGCCAGGGACAAGCTGGAATATCTGGAATGAGCCTCCAAGCCTCCCGAATTTCCCCAGCATATGCAGGGAAGCAGCTGCCAATCTCAGTGTACGTCTGATGAGGCAGCTCTGGAAAAATAGAGAGGAACTATTTTCCAACAGAGCCTCTTATGAGTCAATCTGAGCTCAAATTTCCACATTCTGTGACTAAATATTGGTTACACAAGAGGAATTTGGGCCCAGCTTCTCCCGTGCTGATTGTGGTTTGCTCAATTAAATAATGCCAGGCTGATTTGTCTTTATTTTGTGTTTTTTGAAGTCCAGCACCAGGCTGGACTCGATGATCCTTGTGGGTCCCTCAGGATAATCCCTGGTGCTGTGAGCTCTTTGAAGTGATAATGTTAATTTTTCATACTTGTTGCTGGAGCTGGAGGGTGTTTGAAGCTCGCTCCAGTGGAATCAAGGAGGTTTTGCCATGGAAAATGCAATGGGTGGTGCCAGCCAGGCCATTCTTTGGGATGAGGGACAGACTCCACAATCCTGACCATTTTTTGGCCTGCAGACCACACAGGCACTCTGAGTGTTCATCTAAATCACTGTGCTAATCCAAAACTGTCAGGAATGATGGTTTTTCCCAGAAAACAGATCCCTGTGGCCCCTGAGCTCCCAAAATTCAGGGTAAGCTGAGGCTTTGCTGCCTCCATTGGATGCCACAGTTGAAACTGAAGCACTCCTGGAATCTCCTGGACATTTCCCTTCCCAAACTCCAACCCCTGCTTTGTTGAGCCAAGACCAAACTGCAACTGTGAGCTGGAAATAGAATGGGAAAAGGAAAATGGGACAAATTGCCTGGGTTTGGGGATCCCAGCCCTGCTGCAAAGGGAGATCCAGGGAGTGAAGGGATGATGCAGCCTCCCAGAGAATCCTGGAATCCTGGTTTCAGTGGGAAGGACCTTAAAGCTCATCCCAGGCTCCCCAGCCTCCCAGGGAACAATTCCTTCCCAATATCCCACCCATCCCTGCCCTCTGGCAGTGGAGGCCATTCCCTGTGTCCTGTCCCTCCATCCCTTATCCCAAATCTGTCTCCAGCTCTCCTGGAGCCCCTTTAGGCCCTGGAAGTCTTTAAGGTCTCTCTAGAACCTTCTTTTCTCCAGGCTGGACTCTCCCAAGTTTTCCCTATTTATTTACCCCCTGCACTTTACCCTGTTCTTTACCCACAATAAACCCGAGGGCTTTACACAGATCTTCATTGGAACTGCTCCTTTGGGATGTTTTGGGGGATTTTTTGTTTGTATCCCAACCCCTGGCATTTGTTAGGATGCAGATCCTCCAATAATTGGGTTTTTGTGGATGTTCTCATCACGTTTTCAGCCCTGTGATTCTGCTGAAACCGAGCTCCAGACTCCACACGCAGAGTGCTCTGATCTCCAGGGAGAAAAGCAGCTCATTTTTATTTCTCTTTCAAGCCTAGTTTAGGTTTGGGATTCTGTCTCTTACCTCAATCCCGAATTTCAACAGCTCTCAGGATAACAAGGCTTGAGACTCACAATCCAAACAGAACCAAAACTCAGAGAAATCAGAGCCTGTAATGAATCTGCCCATCAAATGTCAGCCAGAATTGCCTTTTTCCCCCTGTAATGTCAATATAAAAAAGGTTGGATACAAGGGGTGGAGGAATTAATTTTTTCCGAGTGCAGGATATGTTGGTGGAATAGGTTGGCCCAAACTTCCCCCACGGAATTGATCCCACCATCCTCTAATGGGAATCATAATTCCAGCAGTGCCTTCGTGACACAATCTTGACAACATAATTAACCTGGGAGATGTTGGGGCAGCGAAAGCAGAACAAGAACCTGTGTAATTATTGGCAATAAAATCTAAAAAATATTACAGAATGATAAAAATCTTCATCTTTTGCCTCCCTACTTCGTCATTGTAATTGCACCTTTGAAATCATTGCTTCAAATCCTGTTGCTGTCCCAAATTTGAGATGTTTTTAGAAGAATCCGTTTGTGGATCTTGTTTTTCATATCCAGAATTTCAGGCAGCCTCATCCCTGGATTTTTACCATGCCCTGTTCAATTGCATGGCTGTTTGGAGATTCAAAGAATTTGGATTATTAAGGGAAAAAAAATAATTGAATAGGATTGAATAATACTGAAGAATTTTTAATAACTGAATAATATTGAAGGGTATTGAATAATTGAATAGGATTGAATAATATTGAATAACATTGATTAATTGAATAGGCTTAATAATATTGAATAATTGAATAACATTGAAGAATATTGAATAATATTAATTACTTGAATAGGACTGAATAATATTGAAGAATTTTGAATAGGTGAATAATACTGAATAATATTGAAGGGTATTGAATAATTGAATAGGATTGAAGAATATTGAATAATATTGAAGAACTGAATAACATTGAAGAATATTGAATAATATTAATTACTTGAATAGAATTGAGTAATATTGAGTAATTAAATAGGATTTAATAGGATTTAATAATATCGAATACTTGAATAGGATTGAATAATATTGAAGAATTTTGAATAACTGAATAATATTGAATAATATTGAAGGGTATTGAATAATTGAATAGGATTGAAAAATATTGAATAACTGAAGAATATTGAAGAATACTGAAGAATACTGATAAATTGAGTAGGATTGAAGAATATTGAATAATATTGAATAACATTAATTACTTGAATAGAATTGAGTAATATTGAGTAATTGAATAGGATTTGATAGGATTCAATAGGTGGATTCTGTGGGTTTAGCCTGAATTTGTGGGGCGGAATTCCATGGATTTAGGCTGAATTTGTGGGGTTGTAGTCCATGGATTTAGGCTGAATTTTTGGGAGTGAGTTCTGTGGGTTTAGGCTGAATTTGTGGAGCTGTATTCCATAAATTTATGCTGAATTTTTGGGAGTGGGCTCTGTGGGTTTATGCTGAATTTGTAGGGCTGTATTCCATGGATTTAGGCTGAATTTGTGGAGGTGGGTTCTGTGGATTTATGCTCAATTTATGGGGCTGTATTCCATGGATTTAGGCTGAATTTGTGGAGGTGGAGTCCATGGATTTATGCTGAATTTGTGGGGCTGTATTCCACGGATTTATGCTGAATTTGTGGGGCTGTACTCCATGGATTTATACTGAATTTGTGGGGCTGTATTCCATGGATTTATGCTGAATATATGGAGTTTATGACAAGAAGGTTTTGGAAGAGTTCAGACTGGGAAAAGACAACGAGGCTGTTGGGAAACTTCTCTCCTGTTCATCCTTTTGCTGCCCTTCCTCCTTCTTTTTTTATTTATTTTTTTTTCCCAGAAGGAAAAGCAGCTCTTTCTCATTCAATTTTAAGGAAAGAAACACCTTCATGGCAGTGTTTAATCTCTTCTCTTCCTACTCTGGCAGCAAGAGATGCATTTGGTGGGGACAGAGGACAACAGGAGCAATCCCAAACATTCCCCAGTGGGATGGAGAGTCCAGTTTTGGATTGGAATTGGAGAATCCGATTTTTCTGCCTGTTTTTTGCAGTTTGACTCCATTCTCCAGCTCTGGGCTCCAGCCTCTCCACCTCCATCAGCAGCAGGAGAAGAAGGGAAGCTGGGAATGGAGTTTAAAGCTGGATTTTGGCGGAATGGGAAGGGGAGGGAGCAGAGGGAAGGCACCACAGAGCCTGTCCTTAGATCCTGGTGTGGTCCCTGATCCCAGCAGTAGAAGAAAAGAAGGATTTGATATAATTATATGCACATATGTGATATGATATATGCACACAGATGCATTTCCACATGCATAGGAGGATGTGCATATTTTGGGGTGGGTGGGCTGCACAGACTCTTCCGAGGGGGAGGGAGCCATAAATATTTTTGGAGTCTCTCTGCACACATTTTGCAACCCATAAATCAGATTTTTGGTGACGTGCAGCGCAGCTGAATATTGGAGATAAATGCAACTTTCAGGCCATGATTTCTAAATCAAAACCGAGGGTTTTAAATTCACTGGCAGCTTTTATAAATCAGTGGCCCAGGATGTAAAAGCCCAAGCACAGGGATGTGCAGAGTTTTAATTTCTCCCTGTAAATCACAGTGGGAAGAGGTGGGAGAGAGTGAAAAAGGGAAATGGGCTGTGGGGGTTAAGTGGTTTTTTGTAGAAACACGCAGGGAAATACAGGAGAGCTGGAGAGGGACTGGGACAAGGAGGGACAGTACACAGGGAATGGCTTCAAACTGCCAAAGGGCAGGGATGGATGGGATATTGGGAAGGGATTCCTGGCTGGGAGGGTGGGGAGGGGCTGGGATGGAATTCCCAGATGGATGGAATTCATCCAGATGAGGAATTCATCCAGGGACGGTGGGGAGGGGCTGGGATGGAATTCCCAGAGGAGCTGTGGCTGCCCCTGGATCCCTGGAAGTGTCCAGGGCCAGGCTGGGATAATCTGGCACAATGGGAGGTGTCCCAGCCCATGGCACTGGATGGGCTTTAAGGTTCCTTCTCATCCAAACCATTCCAGGATTCCATAACGTTTACCTCTTCACAAGCCTGGCTTTGGGGCATTAAACATTCCCTATGTCCAGCCATGGGTGAAAACGTGGGATAAAAGGTCAGGAACAGGAGACCTGAGGGACAGGGAAAAGGGAAAGGGAATTTCCCCCACCCCCAGGGTTAACTCGAGACATTCCAGCTCTCTCTGCATCCCCCCATCCCACGTTTGCTTCCTCCAAACATTCCAGTGCTTGGCTCTTCCCTGCCAAAATCCGTCCTGGGGAGGGGAATTTTGCGGATGTGCGGAGCAGGAATGTTTTTAAACATTTCCCTCGCTGCATCCTGGGCTCCAGGACAGGATCCACAGCCAGAAATGATGTGGGGTGGATTTCCAGGCTTGTCATGGAATGAGTGACAGGGTTTGTGTCATGCCAGCCCCCTCAGTGAGTAATAAAGATGGGATTCACTAATTCACTAATCCACTGGAGAAACCCAAAATGTACTCATAACCGTGGATTGGAGGAGTGAGGCTGGATTCCACCCCAAATCCCAAATCCCAGATTTGGGAATGGTCACTCCAGCCCTCAGGGCAGAGAGCTCAGCAAACTGCACAGACACTAGGACCCACTAAAAATAAATTACTAATTCTTCAGCACAAAAATATTTCCTGGGGGGAATTGCCTTGGCACAAGGGGTTGTCCAAGGAGGAATACAGGAAGGCATTAAAATCCTAATTTTTGTGATCCAACGTGCTTGGCTCTCACAATCCCAAACCAGCACAGGGAGCTATTTAAAACCCCTGGGATTTCAGAGTGGAATTCCATATATGCACAAATAAGGAGTCCAGGCCAGAGCTGCTCAGAGCAGCCCAAATCCAAGGAATTCAGCTGAGGAATCAAGGCATGGATCAAGGATCAGGCACAAGAAGTTGTAAGTTCTGATGGAAGATAATGGTCATAAATGCGTTTTACATGTAAAACCACATTTGAATTCCCATATAAAACCAGAAACGTTCCCTCCTTATTCCAGTGAGAATCATATAAAAGCAGCTTCGTTCAAGAATTGAAATATTCCAAACTGCAAATGCATGGATGCAAACAACAAGAAAAACTGGTATAAAAATTATTTCCATTTATTTTTTCAGCCTGCAGATGCTGCAGAACACTCCAGACATGGAATGGTGGAACCTTGGAATGGTTTGGGCTGGAAGGGACCTCACAAACCATCAAACCTCACAAACCCTCAAATTCCACCCCTGCTTGGGCAGGGACACCTTCCACAGGTTGCTCCAGGCTGCTCCAGCCTGGCCTTGGGCACTTCCAGGGATGCAGGGGCAGCCACAGCTCCTCTGGGAATTCCATCCCAGCCCCTCCCCACCCTCACAGCGAGGAATTCCTTCCCAAAATCCCATCTATCCCTGCCCTCTGGCAGTTTGTTCCCATTCCCCTTTTCCTATATCTCCATCCCTTGCAAGCAGTCTTTCTCCATCTTTTTTTGTTGGCTCCTTCAGGTGGATGATCCATGAGACAAAGGATTTTCACCCCCAAAATTAAACCCTGAACAAAGCATGGAGGCTGTGACAATCCTGAAGACAGGGAGCAATGCCAGGAATCCCCTGAGGATGAGGAGGGAGCTCACCCTGGACCAGACAAGGCACCTTCAGGGGACCTGGCTGAGCTGAGTCTGCTCAGCACCATGGGATCATCCCTTCCCAACCTCCCTGCTGGAAATTCCGAGCAGGACACACAAGCCAGAGGAGCTGCTGCTGCCCAGGCAGCATCGGCACCTTCCGAGGGGCTGCGGGAGCAGCTGCTGCCACGGAGTGCCAGAACTTCTCACATGGCTCCATCTGTGTGACAGCGGCTGGCANGTCCCGTCCCGTCCCATCCCATCCCATCCCGTCCCATCCCCTCCTGTCCCATTCCCTCCTGTCCCATCCCCTCCTGTCCTTCCCATCCTTCCCGTCCCGCTGTGGCCTCCAAGGATCCTCCTGTGCACCCTTCCCAGCTCCAGGCAGGACCCCACATGCAGGTCTGGGAAGCTGAGTGGGGCATGGAGATTTTTCCCCAATAAAACCAGGACTCTCCTGGGTCTGTGGGTGCTGTTCCAGACCAGCATCTCCCAGGATCACCTTCTCCTTTCAGGGCTGTGGAAATGGCTGGAATTGACGGTTTTGGAGGCCTTTTCCAACCTAAATCATTCCATGATTTTCTCTGCTGCCTCTGAAATCCATCCTTCACCTGTGATGGGAGCACCACTGATGAGTCCTCCATGGGAACTGCCCATGCTGGAATTTTGGCTTCCCATTCCCAGCCTGCTGTCCCATGGGTTAAACACTCACTGGGGATCAGTTCTGACCTAAACTCAGGCTCAAACAGGTTCATATTTACCTTAATTCCTGTTTTTTTTTTTTTTTTTTTTTTGGATAAACCCTCCATCATTTCACAATTGCTGCTTTTTTCATCCCTGGACAATGCCAAGGGATGAAAAAGGACCATGCCAACACTTTTCCAAGCCAACCTCACCTTCAGGATTTCCTGGACAGGTATTGGCACGATCCCGATTGCCAGGGCTCTGCTGTTAAGTTCTTAATTAACTTTATTGTTATAATCTCCACCTTGTTTGTGCTGGGTGAGGAAACTCTGATTTGCATGATCAGACAAGTCCTGATTCCCTGACAGAACCAGCAAAGCGGGAACTGAGGAAAATCAGGGAAGTCCTTCCCTGCCACCCACTCCAGGGCAGGATCCATCCCACCCACCATGGCATCTGGGCGGCTGGAATTGGGAATGGAACAACAGCTGGAATTGGGAATGGAAAAACAGCTGGAATTGGGAATTGAACAACTGCTGGGATTGGGAATGGAACAACTGCTGGAATTGGGAATGGAAAAACAACTGCTGGAACTGGGTATGGAACAACTGCTGGGATTGGGAATGGAAAAACAGCTGCTGGGATTGGGTATGGAACAACTGCTGGGATTGGGAATGGAACAACAGCTGGAATTGGGAATGGAAAAACAGCTGCTGGGATTGGTTATGGAAAAACAACAGCTGGGATTGGGAATGGAACAACTGTTGGAATTGGGAATGGAACACCTGCTGGAATTGGGTATGAAAAAACAACAGCTGGAATTGGGAATGGAATACCTGTTGGAATTGGGTATGGAAAAACAACTGCTGGGGTTGGGAATGGAACAACAGCTGGAATTGGGAATGGAACAACAGCTGGAATTGGGTATGGAAAAACAACTGCTGGAATTGGGAATGGAACACCTGTGAACCCCGAAACTCCTCCAGTTTTGCTGCTCAGCAGAGCTTTCCAAGCCTGAGGAATTATTTTGGCTGGGCTGGCATGGAGCCCATCAGAGCTGTTTGTTCCTGAGAGCCTCTGGAGAACATTCCTGATTGCTCCGTGTCTCTGTGGGGCTGAGGCCTCTTCCCAGCCCTATGGATGGAGCTTTCCCACAAAACAACTTCCCTGCTGCAAAATGGGAAGGGATCTGCTCATTAAATCCCACTGCCAGTGACTCCTGGTGGGGAGGCAGCTGCTCCGTGTGTCCTGGGGTTTTAAAACCATCCTGGTGTTTCCAGGTTTTTTTTCCCACACTATTTTTCTCTCCAGATCCCATTGAACACATTGAGGGAATGCGTTTGCTCCGTTGTTGGGATCAGGTTTTCCTAAAGGACTCTGGCTGTGGGTTGTATCCTTCCCTTCCACCCCTCTGAGTGGGAGGAGATGGTGCTGGCTTTGAAGAGCTCCCAGCCTGGAGGCGTGGAAAGAGGGGAAAATATCTAAAATTAATAAATGAAGGGCTGGGGCAGAAGTGCAAGGGGACAACAGGGCGCTGTTCCCAGTGTTTCAGGCACTGCCAATGATTCCAGCATCATTTGCACCCGGATCCTTCCCACACCCCGAGCTCTCTCCCAGGCTTCATCTCGGAATCCTGGAATGGTTTGGGTGGGAAAAGACCTTAAAGCTCATCTCAATCCCATCCCTGCCATGGGCAGGGACACCTCCCACTGTGCCAGGCTGCTCCAATCCCCATCCAGCCTGGCCTTGGACGCTTCCAGGGATCCAGGACAGCCCCAGATTCTCTGGGAATTCCATCCCAGCCCCTCACTGCCCTCACAGGGAGGAATTCCATGCTGATATCCCATCCAACCCTGCCCTCTGGCAGTGGGAAGGACCTGGAGGTTCGATCCTTCTATAGACTGTAAAACTTTCACATCATTTGAATTCCACTGATCTGGATCATTTTTTTTCCCAGTCCTTAGGAGGAGAAGGGCAGTGTCTTGGATAACACCAAGGGCAGTGAGAAAATCACTCCTGCCGTGTCCTGTTCCCCCAAAATTTCAAATTCCTCCTCCAATCTTTGCTGTTTACTGCATCTAAAACATGATTTTTGAGAATCATGGGATCCTGGACTGGTTTGGAAGGTTCCTAAACAGAAAGATTGGTACCAGGNCTTTGCTGTTTACTGCATCTAAAATATGATTTTTGAGAATCATGGAATCCTGGAATGGTTTGGGTTGGGAGGGACCTTAAATCCCATTCAGTGCCACCCTGTGCCATGGCAGGGACACCTCCCACTGTGCCAGGGTGCTCCAAGCTCATCCAACCTGGCCTTGGACACTTCCAGGGATCCAGGGGCAGCCACAGTGAGAAGGAGAAGAAGGAAGGAGGATGAGTGGATTTTTAGGGGATCTTTGCAGCGAGAACGAAATTATTTCTGGAGAAAATGAGCTGGTGGGAAAAGGTTGGGAAGGGCACGGTCCAGGCAGAGCTTGAGACACGACAGCAGAGCAGCACCAAGCTCTGAAGATCTTTTAAAACCAGGAATTTTAAAAGTGATTCCCTCCCCTGGGCACCCACAGGGTTCATCACACCGGACAGGGCTTTAATTCCACGATAACAGAATTAAATCAACGTTCCTCTGCTGATGCCTTTCGCTCAAAGGAGGATCTGAATCAGCAGGGAGAGCGTGGATGAGACGTGGAATGGGAAAATTTCCTTCTCCAAGCACCAGAGAATGGGAACTCCCCAGCTCAAATGAGGATAAGGCAGGAAAATCTCATCCTGGGCTGTGCTGGCTCCATTCTAGGCAGAGCACCTGAGTTTTCAGTTAATAAAGGGCAGGAGATAACTGCTCCTATTACAAATAATTGCCAGGAAAAAGAATGGATCAGACTAAGAAAATACAGGGCCCATAAAAGCTCTCGTTAACATTCTTTCTCCGTGCTTATCATCAATTTTATACAGGGTTAAATATATTTTCTGGTGAGTACCACGGCAAGGCTGAGGATTAAAGAGGATAATGTACAATGTGATTTATGAAGTTTTAATGGAAAATCCCCATGGGTTGTGTATAAATCTTATTTATAGCTTTAAAAGTATGTAATATACTTATTGTATATTTTAAAAACTGTGGGAGTGCAGTCCCTGTCATAGTTAATCCATTAAAAAAAGCAACTCCTGAGGGGCTCCTGGGGATAAAGTGTTGGATGTTTCAGAGATTCTCCTTGAGTTCAGCAGGAAATGTCCAACAAGATTTGGTTGCTGGGGGTGAAAAGGGGAATCAAAGAACCCAAACTGGCTGGGGGGAAGGGCCAGGCTGGGTTAGGAGTGGGCTGGGACCATCTGGATCCAGGGGATGTGTGGGGGAATTAAACAACCCAGGGGGGTCCAGCCTGATGCCTGGGCTGTGTAATCCCTGCCTAGGCTCGGACTAAGCATCAGCTTTGGGTTTAGGTGAGAGGAGCCACCACGGGGCTTTGAGTGTCACCTGTGCAAGGAGGGACTGTGGAGGCAGCAGAAGATATCCCCAAAGCAGAAAACCCTTCTAAGTGCCCGGAACAGGCTCCTTGGAAAACCACAGCTTAAAAGATAACAAACTGCTTGTTGAATGATGAACCCAAAAAGGAATGCAGACCCCATTGCTGGACCCCTTGTTACCTATCTGTAATATTAGTGGTTCATTTTCTTTCAGTATCTATAGGCTAGTTTTGAATGTAAAATCCTTCATGGATTCGTTAGAATTCAGAATTCCCTTGGTTATTGGTGAAAAGTGTAAAACCCTCTGAAGATATAAAAACCCCTGAAAAACCCCAATTGTTGGATATGCTAGACAGGATGCCTTCATGAAATAAACCATGGATTTGTGCCTTTCTTCATATTCTGATCTCTTCACCCTGCTGGTTTGAGAGCTCGCTCCAAGCCAAATTCTGTCTGGGCCAAGCCTGGAAGCGTGCTCTGTCGCTGAGGACTGCCCTGGCAGTCTCTGGGATCCCAGGGGGACCCCAGAACCCAAACCAGTGACAAGGGACATTTCCTGGGTCACCTTCAATGGACCCAGCAGCTCTGTCTGCGGAGGAAAACAACATCTTGTCCACCTGCTCTTGCGGGCCTGCTTTTATCCTTCTGAAAACACTGATTTTTTTCCTCCTCCTAAATATTACAGAATCCATTTTTCCATCAATTCAGGGTGGAACCTGATGGACTGTGTGCTTTAGACACAGAGGAAAAACCCCAATTTTATCTCTTTTTGTCTCTACCTGAAAAAATTCTTCATTGCCACCAATGCAGAAAAGCCACTAAAAGGATGAACCAACACATTTTCTGCCTCAGGCCACCCAGGTTGGTTTTTTTCCATGGGGAATGTTCAGCCTTTGGGCGTCAGCCCTGAATATTCCCATAGTTCCTAATGAAGAAGCGAGATTATCTCTTGCAAGATTAAAATCAGGCTTTATGAAAGATCCTGATATGCTGTGGGAGGCTGTGTTGGGTTATTTTTAATATAGGGAAAAATTCCCAGGCTCTGGCCAGGGACACAAAATCCCTGATCTCATCTGAGTCAGGTACAGGGGACTGAAAGTTAATTTTGCTTTTTTTTTTGTTTGTTTTTGTTTTCCTTGCAGTTTCTTAGAAGGATGCTGATAGATGGGAATTCCTGGATGAGACAATCGGAGCCGATGATTCATTCCCAAAGTGCCAAAATGAGCCAGCCAAAATGAGGATGAGAACACTGCATGAAATCAGATTTTTTTTTTAAAGGATATTTTGAAAGAAACAATGATTTCTTCTCTCCTAACACACTCAGATTTTTTCTAATTATATCCTGTGGCTCAACATCTTTGCTCTTAATAACAATGTGAGGAGTTCTGAGGTATTTCAGCCTACCCAGGGAATCAAAGACAAGCAAGGGCTGGATGAGCTCACCTTTTCCATGTGCCAGGCAGGATCACTCAGGGAACAGGGAATTTTGCTGTTCTCACACTCCACATCCAGCCAAGGGATGATTTTCTGCTCCAACAAAGCAACGTAGGAAAAAAGAGGAGGATTCACCGCTGTGGGAATGAGGAAGCAAAGAGCACCCTCAGAAAGTGGATTTTGGTGAATTCCATCATTTCCATGGAATTGGAATAAATCTGGTCCTCATGGAGCAGGGCAGGAAGGATGGAATTCCCAGAGGAGCTGTGGCTGTCCCTGGATCCCTGGAAGTGTCCAAGGCTGGGCTGGAGTCACCAGGGACAGTGGGAGCTGTCCCTGCCATGGAAGATCTTTACGCTCCCTCCCACACAAACCATTCTATGATATTATGATTTCCAGAGAAATTTTTTTGATTTACGATTTCCACAGAAGGTTTTTGGGGGAACTCCAGACCTCAAGAAGGTCTCACCAAACCCTTGGCTACCAGAAGAGAAGGCACTGACCAGCGCTGGCACCACAGCTGGGAAGCGACAGGGATGGATATTGAGCACCAACACGTGGAATTTCCTTCACCACCTCTGGAAACACCTCATGGAAGGGATCCACCAGTCAGAGACACAAAATACAGGAAATTCCTGTCAGATCCAGGGTGGGAAGCAGAGCAGAGGATGCAGAAGCAACGAGCTGGGCCAAGAACTGACAACATTTCATCAACCTGTCCCCAAAAATTCCAGGGACTTCAGGAAGTGCTAATTTATTGGCAAGGCAAATCATCACCTACAAAATATTTACACTCCTGACAGCCTCATAATCAGAAATTGCACGAGAGAAGGATCTCAGCAGCGTTCTTCAGATGGGAAAGGCAGCTGAGAGAAAGGGGTGATAAAGTTTTCCCAGATAACTGCAAAAAAGAAGCTGGAAAACAGCCTGAGATCCATTCCCCCCAAAAACCGTCTCTTACTCTTATCAGAGTAATCCTCGGGAGCATCTCCAATCCTATGGAATTTAATAGCAGTAAATCCCAATAGGATTTGATAGAAAGTGCATTAATTTCTGTATTTTTTATAGAAAATGTTAACTTTTCTATAGGGTTGGAGCAGCAGATTTCATGGCACAGCCAACATTTCCTATTGCATTTTATGGGATGATTTAAAACTTGTTTTTTTTCATGCCAGTGCTGCAGATATTGAAAAGATCAGCCATGTTTGTCTTGGAAAGGGGGAAAATATCAAGAAACAAAGGGGAAGTGTGACGAAATAAACCCTGGAGAAAACAGAATGAAAATTCCTGAACGTCCCTTTATAACTTATTAGGACAAAAAAGAGTTTCTTTCCATATCACACTGAGGTATCAGGAAAGAGTTCAACTAATTCAGGAAAATTAGTTGGAATAAAGAACATCTGGATTAAAGGATGAGTGCCACAAAAAATTAATACAAAGTAGAAACTGCCACAAATCCTATGGCTGGTCTATAGGGAAGGACATCCCACATCCCACATCCCACAGCAGCTTCTGGCACCACAAACCCCAATTTCCTGGTTTTTTAAAATCATGGAATCACAGGATGGTTTAGGTTAGGAGGGATCTCAAACACTGTGGGTGCTTCCAGGTTTGGGCTTTGGGGGCCCAACAGAAATAAATACTTAGTCATGAATGAATTTAATTGCTAGGAATTTAATTGCTCAGGAATTGGCATCAGCAGTGACCTCCCAATCAAATGGGATCGCAATAAACAGAAATTGGTGCTGGGAGGGAGGAAAAGTCTGCCTTTTTCCATGTCTAATTCCTCCAAAACTACTTCCCAGCAGTCTCAAAGCAGAGATAAGCAGGAGGAAAAGGCCTCTTTGGTGTCCCAAAGGAATATAAAAGTGCTTTTCCCAAAATCAGAGCTCATAATTCCTCATGGCCAGCTCACAGATGAGCTTGGTGTGATCCAAATCAAAGGCTCGACCACCACTCCAAGGTTTTATCGTTAATATTGAAAATACACATCTGTGATCCCACAAAGGCCTTGGGTGTCCATGTCTCGCACAAAAGGTGCCACAATGTCCCTCAAAGGACAAAGAGGTTGAATGCAGAGGGTTGAACCCTGCCAGACCCCAAAAAAATTTAAAAAAATCCATTAAACCCAACACAAAACAAGCACCAAATTCCCCCTTCCATCCCTAGCAGTGTCCAAGGCAAGGTTGGATGGGATTGGAACAACCTGGAATAGTGGGAGGTGTCCCTGCCATGACAGGATGGGATTTAAAGTCCTTCCAACCTGAACATTTTGGTGATTCTTTGAGGTTAAAGAGCTAAGTAGGCAAAGCACCAGGATTTCTGGGAATGGAGCTGAATTCCGTGCGTGGAGGCAGCGGAGGCTGAGCTGGGCACGGCTGGGTTGGGCCAGGACACCTGAGGGGAGGAGGAGGAGGAGCTGGGGACAGCCCTGCCGCCCTCTCACCAGGACACCTGCCCCAGCAATGTGCTCAGAGCGGTGACAGACACCAAAATTCGGGTAATACAGAGCTCCTGGGTTTCCAAATTTCTCCAGTTTGTGGCCTGAGTGAATCCAAGCAGAACCGGAGCTTTAAAGGAAAAACCAGCCCCTTGATGGGCATGAACATCCCAGATCCCACAGAGAGACCCGGGGCTGTGTGACTGCATCCATCAACTCCTGCTGGATGCTCTCCCTTCCCTCATCACCACTTCCATCCTCCTGAAATCCCAGCGGAAAAGCTCCAGAAACGTCGTTTAAAGCGGATCAGAAACGTCGTTTAAAGCGGATCAGAAACGCGCGGCAACAACGGCGGGCACAGAGCTCAGCAGGAGGGATGGAGTGCTTGGGCAGGAGAAGGTGTGAGAGTGGGGAGGAGAATGGGATGGGATGGGATGGGATGGGATGGGATGGGATGGGATGGGACGGGACGGAACGGAACGGAATGGAATGGAATGGAATGGAATGGAATGGATTGGAATGGGATGGAATGGCATGGCATGGCATGGAATGGCATGGCATGGGAATGGAATGGCATGGAATGGCATGGAATGGAATGGAATGGAATGGAATGGAATGGAATGGAATGGAATGGAATGGAATGGAATGGAATGGAATGGAATGGAATGGGATGGAATGCAATGGAATGCAATGGGATGCAATGGGATGGAATGCAATGGGATGGAATGCAATGGGATGGAATGGCTGCTGCTCGTGGGCAGCTTTGATCTAAGAAAGGAAACTGGGCCGTGGTGCCAGAGCACGGAGAGGAACGGAGAGTTCGGGACTGGTGTTAATGAGGCAGCCCTGATGTGTCCACAAGGGAATGTTGTTGGTTTGGGGATATTTTTTCTCTTAATTTATATTTACATATATCTGTGTACACAAACAACAGGATGGGAATGCTGGAGCAGCTGTCTCAAAGCCTTTATTCCATCCTTTTATCCTTTATTCCATCCCTTTATCCTTTATTCCATCCTTTTATCCTTTATTCCATCACAACCAGCCTCATTTTACAGAACCAAGCAGGGCAGATGGAAACAGCTTCAGCCACTTACAACAGCAGACAAGTTGTTCTTAGTTACGTGGTGCTTTAAAAGTTTTTTAGCCAATAAGAAAACATTAAAAGCATTTGTTCCAGCTAATTAGTATAATTACACGTGCCTCTTGCTTCTAACAATGCTTACTTGTAATGGTTTAAAACATGGATAAAGTTCATTATTAAGCTCACATAATTCTGCTGTCTGGTTTAACACATTTCCTAAGGTCTGTCTCCACACAGCTCCATTAATCCCTGACCTTGCACCCCCAACTTTCTCGCATTTCTTCACTCTGAGATTTGCTTTCCCACAGCTTTCTGAGAGTCTTGTACCTTTTCTATTTCCCACAGGATGTGGCAGCAGAATTCTGCTGTTCAATTGTCACGGACACAGCACCCTTGGGATGGCACCTGTTGGACATCCACGGAGCAGGGTGGCCCTAAAACAGAGGGAAGGGCCTTTCCTTCCCAGGAAAATGGGGAAACTGAGGCAGGATGTCACTCAGAACAACACAAGGATCTCGTGGTTCCTCCTGCTCCATGTGAAGTTATTTGCCAAATATGAAGTAAATTTACTCCAGCCTCAGAGTGGGGTTTTGTTGTTTCTTCCCAACATGGATAAACCACAGTTGTAGGAATTTCTCCAAATTCTCACTCATTTCACAGGATCTTGGGGTTGTTAAGGTTGGAAAAGCCCTCTTAGATCAAGTCCAACCATAACCCAGCACCACCCCAGGGTCACACTAACCCATATCCCCAAGTGCCACATCCACACATTTTTAACTTCCATGGAAGCTGATTTTAGAGTCACTTTTAAGAGTTCACACCCAATTTCGAGATTTTTTTCCCGAGATAACTCCCAGCTATCAGGAATTGTTGTTTCATTATCACTCAGGATAAAAGCCCTTTATAATCACTCACTCCTCCTGTGGGGACAGGCTGTGATCAGGTTTCCTTGGCTCTATTTTGATTAACTTAATAAATTGAACTCCTTAATTCTTTTGTTGCAGGGGGCATTGTCACCCCTTTTCTCTCCACCTGATCTGCAGAAACAGTGAATCCCTGAGGAATGAAAGCCCATTTTACTTTCAGTTGTGGAAATCCTTTGAGAAAGGCAAAGATTTACTGCTGGTAAAAGGTGTCACACCTTTTATCTAGGCTAAGACACAAACACAAAACCTGCAGCTGGAGTACGAAAAAAGACAATTTTTTTTTAATTGCTCCATTAAAAACAACCAAACAAACCTCTCTTAACAGAGGAATTTTGTTCTAACAGCCTGGCTGCTCTCTGTGTGATGAAAATGCCATAAATCCATAAATTCCCTGTGTTATCAGACAATTCCCAAATGGCCCCCAGGGTACCAGGAGCATCCCAGCAGTGGAGAAACAGCTCCAGTGTCTGCAGCCTCTGCTAAAGCACTGTAAAGGGTTAACTGCACCTAATCAGTGCCTTGTCTTCATTTTCTTCTGTCTTCACTCAGAGTCAGGATTAAAAACACAAAGGAGATGAATTTTCTTGTGTTTGGGCCTGGTTGTTCATTAAATCTGATCTAAAGTACAGAAAGTTCAGCAACACTTCCAGCCACCAGCTAGAAGTGAGCAAAATGGAGCTGGATGGAGCTGGTTACAAGGTCTTGTAAAGCTAAACAGTCCAACAGAGAATTAACACCGATATTATTGATACTTTTAACCCAATAACCAAACTCCTGTGACCATCAGTGCAGCACTGACTGTCCAAACAAAAACTGCCTGAAATCAGGAAGAAGAAGGGAGATGAGCACAGAAAATGGTCACTACCTAAAATCCTCCATCTTGTCCCATCCCTATTACTGTATTATAAAAACCCCAAATTCCAAACCCTTCACCATGTGTAATCACACACTTCTATTTAACTACACACCCCTGATTTTAACTCCATCACTCAAATTTTGGAAGCTTCTCCAAGGCCTCAGGTCAAAAGCTGTGTTTTCCTGGGGGTCAGTGCCAGAAAGCACAGAAAGCTCAAAAATCTCAGGTTTCTGGGATCCAACAAAGCACCAGAGCTACAGGAGACACTTTGTTCCTTTAGAAGGCAAAGAATTAAACACAAAAATCAACATGTGTGCCTTTGCAGGGAGGTGAGGGCCAAACACCCTCTTGGGGCTGTCACAGAACACAAAATCATGGAATACCCTGAGCTGGAAGGGACCCTGAGCCCAACTGCAAGAATGCCAAGTGCTGACACCAAATGTTTTTCCTCATAGAGCTCAAAAGTAAACATCTTCAGGGATATTTTTTGCCTTTGTGTCTTTTTTTCCTTCTTTCATCAGAAGTGCATCTCTGATGCACTTTCAGCCTCATCCTGGCTTCCAAATTATTTTAATAATGGGATGCAGCCCACAGATCTCTGAATTTATCTGGGATTTTTGATAGAAAATAACCCCCAGATAACCCCAAGCAATTGGACATTTTAAAATGATTGTTTTTGGAGTGTGGGAGCATCTCTCGAGGTGCTGGATGTGCTCTGAAGGCTTTGGTGAGGCAGAGGGCTGAGTCCCTCCCGCTGTATCCAGGTTGCAGCACATTTTACAGGAATTTGGTCGCTAAATCACAATAATATCGTGATTCACAGCAGCCTGAGCGCTGCAAAGACAACATTTAAAGGCTGCTGGTGCTCCCTGAGTGGGAACAATGAGTTCTCCTGATGTTTCCCAGTAATTCCTGGATGATCAATGTGGGATTTTGCTCCTGCTCCATCAGCAGAGCGGTCACAGCACATCAAATAAATCAGGATCAGCCTCTTTCCTGCCAGGCATGTCCTGGGTGTGTTCCCATTCCCAGGGACTGGTGGGATTTATCCCCAGGGTCTCATTCCATGGAATATTCCAGCCTGGAGTCACCTGTCCTTTGGCATCCCCTGCAGAAACAGAATCAAAATCATTTTCCATCCCTCTAAACGGTCATTAAACGCCCCCTCTCCTGAAAACAGCCTCCATGATTAATCCCTGGGATTGCAGAGGGGGAACTGTGGGATCTGTTGGAATTTTAAACACCAGCTTTCACTTTCAGTGAGAGGAGAGAACACCAAAATTCCCACTCCAGCACCACCAGAATCCCTGGAAACACAGAAAAATTCAGGACTTTTCCAGGCCATTTGACACTAAAAACAACAGAGAGGGGTTTTCAACAGCTCTGTTGGCTCTTGCAGAGGGAACAGGTTTGTTCCAGAGGAAAACCACAACTTCTGGGTTTGTTTGAGATGGGGATACTCACACTGTGACATTCCATTTGGGATGGAGCACTGGGAGCCATGGAAGAAACAGAGGTTCCTTCCCTTTGCAGTCAACAAAATAATTAGTTGGATTTGGAGTCTGTAGAAAAGAGTCAACAAGGAGTTTGTAACGCCAGAAACAGGTGGAAAATAGGAAACAAGTTGTCAAAATTGAGCACAAATTACTCCTCCCCTGTGCAAATCACCCAAACCTATGGGTAAAATTTAATTTATCCCCAAATCCTCACAAATTAGAGAAGTTCTTCCAAATGGGGAGGCACAGAAAGAGCTGCTGCTCCTGAGGGTGTGGTTTCTCTGCTGGCAGAACCTCCACAGCAGCTGAAACCCCCAAATTAAGGAAAACAAAGGCCAGGGAAGACGATTTTAAATAAATTAACCCCAAAAGAAATGCAATTTCAGAAAGAATCAGCTGTGGAGGGAGGGAAGTGGTGAATTCTTGTCACTTGGAGTCCTAAATCAAGGTTTGATTTCTTTCTAAAGCACATCTGAGAGCTCCCAGGGACATTCCCAGGCTGAGCAAGGCAGATGTCAGGGAGGGAAAACTTTCCAGCTCCCATTCCCCAGGATGCAAAAGCTGATTTTCAAACTGATTCCTCTGGCCTGCATAAAGGACTGCCCCTAAATAAGAAATAAAAATTCAGATGAGAGGCTTCCTTCCCTCAGGAATTTGAGGGAAATGGGACCAAAATTTACCCCTTGAGTAAATCACATTATTAAAAAAAAAAAAAAAAGAAGAAAAACATTATTCAAAAATCCACGAAAAAAAACCCTTAACTTGGAAGGCAGGAAAAATAAGGTGGAAATACCAATTGTTCAGGACCTGAAGTCTTTTGAATCTGAAAGACACGGAGGTTAAGGGCCCTTTTGAAATTATTTTTAGAATCTCACTGGCTTTGGGATGTTCCAGAGAACAAACCTCAGGCTCCACAAGGAAATGGGAGGTAAAAAAAAAACCCTGTCAAGCCCTCACCAACCCGTGCAGCAGGAGCAAATTACATTAATAGGGATTTTTAAATAAATAATCAGCATTCTGTGCATTTAATATTTTGTTTGGTTTCCAGGAGCCACTTATTTCCCAACAATGTCCTGGCTGTCAACAGGATGCAGAACAATCCTCATTAGCTGTGTTGAGGGAGGGCTTAGAGAAGGTCAAATCATGGGCCATGACAATGCAATTATGTTCCCTTCTAGAAAGGTCACTCTTCCTCATCAGACTAATTATCCCAACAGGATCACCTTTATTTCCATGGATTTTAAGGCAAAAACTTTGGCAGTGCCTTGGCCTGTTTGATTCCAACACTGCCTTTGGGTTTTTCTTCCCAACAAATCCTTCTTGGGGAAGGGAAATGAGAAAAAAATGTCTCCTAGGAAAAAAGGAAAGGAAAGGAAAGGAAAGGAAAGGAAAGGAAAGGAAAGGAAANAGGAAAGGAAAGGAAAGGAAAGGAAAGGAAAGGAAAGGAAAGGAAAGGAAAGGAAAGGAAAGGAAAGGAAAGGAAAGGAAAGGAAAGGAAAGGAAAGGAAAGGAAAGGAAAGGGAAAAGAGAAGAGAAAAGAAAAGAAAAGAAAAGAAAAGAAAAGAAAAGAAAAGAAAAGAAAAGAAAAGAAAAGAAAAGAAAAGAAAAGAAAAGAAAAGAAAAGAAAAGAAAAGAAAAGAGAAAAGAAAAAACAAAACAACAAACAACAGCCAGGGAGAATTGTAATTAAAAGTTAAAGAAAAAGTTATTTTGCAGCTTCAAGGACTGATTTTTGTTCTCACTGTTGTTTGAGGAGAGTTTGTGGGGCGACAGGCAACAGCAGGAGGGTGTGGAGCTGCTGGAGCCA
>VWZS01005378.1:0-35985 GCA_013397075.1 Rhabdornis inornatus | reverse complement strand
GGATCAGAGGTGAGGAATGTGCTTTACTCTGCAGCCGGGAACCATGGTCTGTCCTGGAGCCTTTGGCAAAAGGTGTCTGGGGAGACTCGAGGCCGACCTCTGGGATTCTGGAGCCAAAGTTACAGAGGGTCAGAAGCCAACTACACTCCCACAAAGAAGGAAATCTTGGCCACCTATGAAAGAGTTCAGGCTGCCTCAGAGGTGATTGGCACAGAAGCACAACTCCTCTTGGCACCCCGACTACCAGTGCTGGGGTGGATGTTTAAAGGAAAAGTTCCTTCGACCCACCATGCCACAGATGCCACATGGAGCAAATGGATTGCTCTCAAATCGCCCTGGGATTTTGGAGATAGTTACCAACTGACTGGAAGGTGAAAACTTTGGTCTCATGGATGAAGATGAACAGGAACAAGTGACCCGGGCCAAAGTATTATGCTAAGCGAAAACAGTACCTAGGATAATTGTAAGAGTCAGCTTTAAGAAAGCCAAATAAAGCATGGAATAATGTCTGCTTGCGTAAAAATTAAGGAACTTGTGGTTACATCTGCTTACATAGAACAAAAAATAAACAAATTGTGAAAACTGTATTAGGCAAATAATTGCGGTTATATAAATAGCTGATAACTACGCATGTGGAGAGAAAAGGTCATGAAAAAGACATAGAGGAAGATGACAAGCCTTCATCCAAAAGACCACTGAAAGAGGGCCAATGACCCCCTAGCAACAGCCAACACCTGTGCAGAAGATGATCATCGACATGAAATCAAGGAAAAGAAAGAAGGCAGGAGTTATCAGGAAAATGAAAACTCAGACCGTATAAAAAAGCTGAACTAATGCTATGTGGTGTGCATCATTGGCAGAGCAGTGAGTGCACCCAGCGCTGTTTGCTTGCTGCTTTTTCTATTAATAAATAATCATTGGAGAAATCATAATTTCTCGTGAATTTATAACAGTTGTATGCAATTTATGGTCTGGCTATTTTGGTTGATTCTTAAACACAGTATTAAACTCCTGGTGCAATTGTTTGTTTATAGCCATTAAATATTCATAGATACATTGATTTGAGCCAACTTGAGCCAACTTGAGCCAAATTTTCATTGTGAATAACATTTGATATGTAAGGTCTGCCATAAAGAATTTCAAATGGGCTAACTTTTTCTTTAGACCTAGGTTTTATTCAAAGTCTAATAAGGGCAATAGGTAAGCTTGCTACCAATATAAATTAGTTTCTTGAAAAATTTTATCTATCCTTTGTTTGATCATATAATTAATCTTTTCTACTTGACCAGTAGCTTGTGGTCTGTAGGGTGTGTGAAGCTGCCATTGGATTGCTAATGCTTTGCTGACAGCTTACACCAGTGGTGCACAGAAATGGGATCCTCTATCAGAGGATATTTCTCTAGGTACACCAAACATAGGTGTGATTTCATTCAACAATACTTTTATCATCTCTCTAGCTTTATTTGCCCTCTCAAAGGCAAATGCTTCTGGCAATCCAGAGAAAGTATCAGTAAGTACCAGCAAATATTGAAAACTCCCCTTTCTGGGGAATTCAGAAAAGTTTTATCTGCCATAAATCTCCAGGAAATGTTTGTCTGCTAATAACTCCTTGTTCTAGCCTAACTGTTGTGTTTGGATTATTCTTCCAAAAAGTCACACACTGTGATGTTAATTTTTTAACAATATCCTGCAAGCCTGGGCTTTGCAATTCTTTTAGGTATTGGTGTAAGGGTACTGCTCCCCAATGAGTCTTACCATGTTCAGATTTCACATAATGTCTCATTAACTTTTCTGGTATTATTAGCTGACTTGTTTCTAATTGTCCCCAACCATATTCTAAAAGTTTTCCTTTATATTTATTAATCCATTTATAATCAGAAGGTAGGTGTTTTACAGGTTGGTTAGTTGATACTGCAGTAGGTATTAAGGCTGCCACAATTGGTTTATTTCTTTTGGCAGTGATTCGAGCTTCATGATTTGCAAATTTGTTACCTGCTTCTGGGAGAGTGTTACATTTAGAGTGCCCTCAGCAACGTATAATTGCCTCTTGCAATGGGAGTTTCACTGCCTCAGGAAGCCTGATGATTTCAGTTGCATATTTGACAATCTTCTTTTGTGCAGTCAGGAGTCCTCTCTCTCCATACGGCTCTGTGGGCATGAACAATTTCATGAGCGTACTTGGAATCAGTCCAAATACTAACTTTCTTTCCTTTTGCCAGTTCTAATGCTTGAGGGAGGGCTATGAGCTCAGCCTTTTGTGCTCAGGTTCCTGCTGGTAATGGGTTTGACTCGATTACCTCCAAGACTGTAGTCACAGCATACCCCGCCATTTGCACTCCCAGTCTCACAAACTGCTGCCATCAGTGAACCAGTTCATGGCAACTGGGAGCTGCTCCTCCTTTAGATCTGGGCAGCTGGAATACACAGCTTCAACGGTTTCTAGGCAGTTGCATACTGCAAGTTCAGCTTCAGACTTTCCTTGCAGAAAAGAAACAGGGTTAACAATATCGGTCACTTGAATTCCAGTAGCATCAGATTCGGCCAGGGCTGCTTGGTATTTCAAAAACCTTGAAGGAGACAGCCAGTGGCTCCCTTTCTGATCTAAAAGAGCTCACACCATGTGTGACACTAAGACAGTCTTCTTTTGTCCTAGTGTAAACTTTCTTGCTTCTTCAATGTTCATAATTACTGCTGCTGCTGCTGCCCTAATGCCAAAAGGCCAGTCTTTGTTCACAGTGTCGAGTTGTTCAGAAAAATAGGCTACTGCCCTTTTGTAAGGACCCAAATGTTGTGCCAGAACTGCTAAAGCAATTCCCTGTCTCTCATGTAAGAATAACCAAAATGGCTTACTCATGTCAGGAAGCTGCAAAGCAGGGGCCCTCATAAGTTCATCCTTCAATTTTTCAAAGGCCCTGTTCATTTCAGGGATTCATATCACGGTATTTTTAGAGATTTTCACAAATTCATATCAAGGTTTCATGATCAATCCATAGTTGTATATCCACAGTCAGCACCAACCTGTTATTCCAAGGAAAGCACAAAGTTCTCTTACGGTTTGTGGTCTAGGTGTCTGGCGAATTGCTTCCTTCTGGGCAGTTCCCAAGGACCGTGGTCCTCTGGAGGCTTCATAATTGAGGTAGATCATTTGTTGCTATACTAGCTGGGCTTTCTGTTGGGATACTTGATAAGCATTCAGTCCAAGAAAATTCAAAAGGCTCACTGTCCATCCAAAACATTCTTTAGTAGTTTCAGTAGCAATTAAAAAATCATCTACATATAGAGTGGGAGTGTTCCTTCCCCAGGCAGAGACTACCATTGCTCTAATTCTTTAGCCAATTGATTCTCCAAAATTGTGGGACTGTTTTTGAACCCCTGAGGTTACACCATTCAGGTAAGCTGGTTTTTTCTGCCTGTGCTAGGGTTCACCCATTTAAAAGCAAATATATTTTGACTTTCTTCTACAAGTGGCAGACAGAAGAAAGCATTTTTAAGATCTATCACTGAAAACCAAATAAAATCATCTCGAAGTTTAGTTAGCAAGGTATAGGGATTTGCAATTACTGGGTGAATACTTTTAGCAATTCCATTAACTGCCCAGCAATCTTGCATTAGTCTATAAGTTCCATTAGGTTTCTTTACCGGTAATATAGGGTATTAAATTCTGACTCACATTCTTTCAACAATTCTAATGTCAGGAATTTATTGATTATTGGCTCTATTGCTTTTCTATATTTTAACCTTAAAGGGTATTGCTTTCTGACATCTGACCTAACTCCTGTCTGTAGCTCAATTTTAATAGGATCTGCCCATTTTGATCTTCCTGGGGTATCAGTATCCCATATTCCTGAGTACACCTGATTCAATATTTTCTCTTAATATTCATTACTGTTTGTTGGTCTTGTGTCAATTGTCAGTCCTAATGCTAAAATCAGTTTGTCTTCAGGTACCTTGAATTTCATTTTTCCTTCTCTCAACTCAATGGTCACTTTTAAATTTTCAAGCAAATCCCTGCTTAGCAGACATTTGGGTGAGTTAGGTAAATGAAGAAATGGGTGTGTTCCCATATTCTTCCTGATTTTATATCTAAGTGGTTTTGGGAAGAATGCATTTTCTGTCTGGCCAGCAGCTCCTATTACTTGAATGTTTTTCACTTTTAGGTATCAATGATTGGTTCAAGACTGAAAATGTGGCTCCAGTATCTGCTAAAAATTCAACTTCTTTATCATTCCCTAGCTGTATTTTAACCAGTGAGTCCACTAGAGTAGGATCTACTGGTCCCCGTCATTCATTATCATCTAAAGTGGCTACAGAAGTTTCTTGTACTTTTCCTGCTGACTCCAGGCACTGGCGTTCCCAGTGTCCTTTGTTCTTACAATATGCACATTGATTTGGCCCCAGCTTAGTCTGTGGCTGGTTTGAATCTCCTCTGGTATTTCCGCCCCTGCCTCTGCCTCATTCCCACCCACATAACTCAACCCTTTTTGCTACTTTCCTAGGATCTTTTTATAATTCCTAACCTCTTCTGGCTAGCTATTCAGGTCACTAGTAGAAACCGGCACCTTCACCCTCACAGCTTCTCCTGGGGGAGTCACTGCTTGCCTTAAGTGGGCAATTAAAGGCAAAACTTTCTTGGTTTTACTCCTTGTACATTGTCCTGAATTTGTCCCCTCCCCAGGATCATCCATCTCATCCTCACTACCACTTAGACTTAATTGAGGAGGAGGAGCAGCTGGTGGGGAGTGTACAGCTGGCCTGGTGTAATTCAGCTGTAAGTCTTGGACATCTATAACATTGCCTTTCTCGTGCTTTTCTGCCAATTTCAAACATCTCTACCCTATATTACCTGCTGAACAACATCTCTTTATTTTCTGCCTATTACCTCTTTCCAAAGCTAGGACCAAAGGCTCCTAAGGGGCCAGATTAATGCCACATTCTTTCTGCCACTCAGGTTTAATTTAAAGTTCCATTGGGGGCTACTTTTCGCCACTTTACAATTTATACAAAGGCCACCATTGGTTACAATATTTAATCTGATTATCTTTCTTCAAATTACCACATAAGATTCCTCCCAAATCTTTCCAATGTGCTAAAATATATCCTAGTGAACTCTTTTAAATAACATATTTACTTCCTTTGTTACCCATTCGTAATGCTATCCAAATTTCCACACTTATCAGCTTGTGTTAGTACTACTTCTCCTTTCTTTGTATTTGTTCCCTGTATACCACACTTAACACACACTGGGCGTCTCAGAGTCAGTTGGCACCAATATTCTCTTTTACAGTACTGACAAGCAATGTGAACAAAAGGATTGCACATTCCACACAATCCTCAAAGAACTGGGGTGCAGTAGGACATAACACAAGTTTCCTAAAACACACAGGGGAAACAACTACTACCCTTACAACACAAAATAGACAAAATAACAAATACCACAAACACCACAGTCAAACCCAAAATTCAAAGGCCAAGGCAAATATCAAAAGCCACTAGACTTCTTTTGGGGACTCTAACCCCTTGTATCTTTTTCAGGGACTCTAAACCCTTGTATCAATTTCAGGAATTTCACCTGTGATACACTGCCCTGCATGGAATGTCTTCCATGTCTTACAGGAGTTACTTAACCAAGACCAGAAACAAAATTCAAGAACAATTAACAGATACTTTAAATTTTCTGCAGTTGGTCCTTGTCTAGCCCCTGCGGAGAGCCGGTAAAGTGCAGAGTCCCTCTGAGAAATTCCTGGGGCGTGCCAAGGGAGTCCCCAACGCTAATGGATCTTGCAGCTAGGCAGAGAGTCTGGTCCTGCCATGGTGTCGCAAACTGATGTCTGAAAACTAGGCAAGAAAACAGTAATCCATAGTATAGGGCCTACAGAGCAGGTATCTGTTTATTCAATGCCATGAGTGAGGAGGATAGCTCCACCACAAACTCACTTGTCCATTCATCGCACAGTACTAGATTTTATGCTTTTTACATAATGGGTACATGATACTTTCCTAACCTTTGCATTGCAACATATTTTCTCATTACATGATTATGTAAGCCCTTGTAGCACATGTATGGTTTCTGCACGAGGTGGTCATCAGCCGCCTAGTGGCTGTTTTGGATGAAGGCTCATAAGTCTTCCCTGGGCTTGAATCTTCCACCTTCGTTTTCTGTGCATGCTCTATGAGATTGTCTGCTCGAAGAGCCACTGGTTAGTGTTTGCAGTTAACTTGCACTGCTGAATTTGCTGATTTCTAAAAAATACTTCATTCACGTACCCTGTTACAAAGTAAAAACTTCTTTCTTCATAGCTACAGCCTTTGCATAGCTCAAGCATTACCTTGTCGCCTCGGCATCAGCAGTAGAAGTGCAGTGTCCATTGTGACACAGCACAGCCTCATGAAACATCAGGCCATTCTGACAATCTGAAATCTCATGGATCCAAGCGTCTACTTAGACAAAGTGAGGACTCATAGGACACAGGTGTCACTGGGACATTGCCAGCTCCTGTAGAATCCAGTGTCCATTGTGATACAGGGTGGCCTCTTGGAACCCAGGACAAAATTGTGGGGCAACGGAATTCCATGGAACCAAGTGTCATTTGCCAAAATAGCAGGGCCTCAAAGAACCCAAGTGACCATTGTGACTCCATGGATTCTCATGGAACAAATTGTTACTTGGAAGACACCAGGGTGTCATGGAACACAGGCACCACTGGAACATTGCCACTGCTCATGGAAGCAAATGTCCATTATGACACAGCCAGGCCTAATGAAACATAGGAGACCATTGTGACACAAGGGAATTGCAAGACAACAAGGTTCTATTGTCACACAGAGTGCCATCATGGAACCATTGTGAGGCAATGGAATCTCATTGAAAAAGAAGTAAGTTGTCAACACAGCAGGGCCTCATGGAACCCAGGTACCAATGGGACGTTTTCAAGGCTTGTGCAAACAAGCATCATCTATTGTGACACAGCCAGGTCTAATGGAACACATTGTTAGACAGGTTAATTTCATGGAAGCAAGTATCAACTTTTTTGCAGCCTGGCCTCATAGTACCAAAGAGACCGCTCTGATGCAAGGAATCTTGAGGAAAAGTTTCAATTTTGAACAATGCAGGGCTTCATGGAACACAGGTGCCAATTGTGTACTGACAGGGCACGTGGAACTCAGCGTCCATTGTGACAAAGCAGAGCCTCGTGGAACTCAGCAGACCATTGCAGCACAATGGAATCTCATGGATCCAAGGTTCAACTTTGAGCAAGATAGGTCTCATGGGCCACAGGTGCCACTGGGACATTGCCAGGCCTAGTACAAACAAGGCTCCATTACTGTACAGCAATACCTCATGGTACCTGGGAGACCACTGTGTCTCAATGGAATCTCATGGAAGGAAATGTCCATTCTGACATGGCAGGGCCTCATGGCACCCAGTAGATCACCACGATGTGATGAAATCTCTGGGAACTGAGTGTCAACTGCAAACACAACAGGGTCTCATGGAAGCCAGGTGCTACTTGGATATTGCCAGAGCAGGTGGAACTCAGTGTCTATTGTGACACAGCACAGGCTCATGAACAACAGGAGAGCACAGTGACACCGTGGAATCTTGTGGAACCAAGTGTCAATTGAAAACACAGCCAGGCCTCATGGAAGCCAGGAGACCAATCTGGTGTGATGGAAACTCATAGAACCAAGGCTCCCTTATGACACATCTGGTCCTCATGGTACCAAGGAGACCACAGCAATGCAACGGAAACTCAGGGAACCAAGGGTCAATTATAAACCCATCAGGCTCTCATGAAAGTAAAGAGAACATTATGACAGTGGAGCATCATGGATCCCAGGCTCTACATTGAGCAAGATGGGCCTCACGAGACACAAGTAACTCTGGGACATTGCAAGTCTCAGTAGAAACAAGGCTCCATTATTGCACAGCAAGGCCTCATGGCACCTGAGAGGCCATTGTGTTGCAAATGAAACTGAAGGAAGCAAGTGTCCATTGTGACATAGCAGGGCCTCATGGCACCCAGGAGACCACTGTGATGCAATGCAATCTGGGGAAACCCAGTGTCACCTGCAAACACAATGGGCCCTCATTGATGCCAGGTGCCACTTGGTTATTGCCAGGGCAGGTGGAACTCAGTGCCCATTGTGACACAGTACAGCCTGATAGAACTCAGGAGACCATTGTGACAACCTGGAATCTCATGGATCAAAGACTGTACTTTGACAAAATGGGGCTCCATAGGATACAGGTGCCACTTGGACATTGCCAGCTCTTATAGAATGCAGTGTCCACTGTGACACAGTGCAGCCTCGTGCAAATATGAGGACCATCATGGCACAATGGAATCTGATGGAACCTAGTGTCAGTTGTGAACACAGGATGCCCTCATGGACCCCAGGTGTCAATGGGATGTTTCCAAGGCTCATGCAAGCTAGTCTCCATTGTGACACAGTCAGGTGAAATGGAACACAGGAGAACATTATTAGACAGTGGAATCTCATGGAAGCAAGTGTAAACTCTTTCACAGCCGGGCCTCAGGGAACCTAGGAGAGTACTGTGACACAATGGAAGCCAGGGGAAAAAGTTTCAAGTCTGAACAATGCGGTATCGCTGCTGTTGGGGCAGTGATACCGGGACTGGTCCAACTGGAGAGGTTCATGGCAAAAATAGAGGGGTGGAAAAAATGCAAATATCTAAAAAACGAAGGAATTTAATAACGGTTAAAATAAAAATCGAAGAAGCTATGCACAATACAAGGGATTGAGTCTCAAGCAGCCTGGAACCAGGAAATCACAGCAACATATAAGGAGAGGTAGAGGGTGCAGGATCCAATCGTTAATGAGGATAAAAACAGAACCATATATGCAGGGAATCAGTCAACCATGTATTGAATCTAAGAACATAATCTTATTTATAACAGACTGATAAACATATTAGCTCTTATGAGACAACTCTTCTTTCTATTCTCTCACCACAACATAAAAGGATGTCCTCTCTCCTAGCTAGGTGCCTCCAAGGGTCTGAGTTTTATGTTCTCTGTACATGCAGGCAAAGCCAGTTCGATGTCCATCCCCACCACCCCATTTCCACAGTGTGGGATTTCATCGAGCACAGGTGCCACTTGTGCACTGCTGTGGCACACAGAATTCAGTGTCCATTGTGACAAACTGCAGCCTCATGGAACTCAGCAGACCACTGTGGCGCAATGGAATCTCATGGATCCAAGGCTATATTTTGACCAAGTTGGGCCTCATGAGCTACAGGCGCAACTGGGACATTGCCAGCCTTCGTAGAAACAAAGCTCCGTTATTGAGCACCAAGGCCTTGTGGCACCCGGGAGACCACCGTGTCACAATGGAATCTGCTGGAAGTAAATGTCCATCACGACATAGCAGGGCCTCATGGCACCCCGGAGACCACTGTGACGCAATGCAAGCTCTGGCAACCTCTGGTGGCTAACTGCTGGCCAACTTTATTGAGTGCTGTTCTCCTTATACAGTTTTGAAAGTCCACATGGTTAGTCCTGATTGGCTGAATTAGGTGCCACCCCACTAACTGGCCAATGGCTGCCCATGTCCCCAAGGGCCCAGACTGGTCAAGTTATATAACTAAGATAGTTATATAATCACATTTTCAGTTATAAAATTATTATAATTGGGATTACTTATAACTGTGAGGCCTCCAGGCCTGCTGTTAGTCACCATAGTTTCCCCTTTTTGTTTTTGAATACAAAGGCATTGTCTGACATCCTCTGCAGGCGCCTTGCAGACAGGATGACAAACACAGCACAATGTACGGAACAATCATGATGACACAGTGCACAGTGTCACAGGGTGGCATGCTGCAAACTATTCACAACTATAACCCAATTAGAACGAACACCTAACTTATTTACGAGCTGTTAAACCTTAAAAACTATCATGGGTAATGTTTTGCTGTTTTGTTTCCACTAAAAGGTACAAATCCATGTGCTCAGTCCTGTTCCCAAAGTGTCTGTCTTCTGGAAACTAGGTTAAGTAGGGGTAGACTGTCATTCCACAGGTCCCATATCTTCCTACAGTGTTGCAAAGTGTTGTTCCGATTACTGCTCCACAACATCTGCTGCGGGGCTGTCAGGCAGACGTTGTTGGATGTGATCCCGAGCAGAGCGTAGAGGAGGACGCACACACCAAGCAGGCACCCACTGGATGCCAACATCCGTGGAAATGCCAGCGTACCTGCGTCCTCAAGTAACAACGTCCCATGCACCTTGCCATTTATTGGTAAGGAAGATCTTTACTGATACATCAGGCTTCAGTGACTGAACATCACTAGAAGATTGCAACTATAGAAAATTATTTAAAATGACAGGATTCTGAGAAATTGCAGGTACTGTTAAATACTTTAAAGTGTATAGTGCCCTGGTTACCCTACTTTGCGGGGTTTCACCAAACATTTGCTCTTTTTATTTTTCAAGCATGTGCTTTAAGGTGCCATGGGCATGCTGGAGGATGTCCTGTGCCATAGGGGAATGAGGAATACCAATGTGGTGAAACACACCCCAGAGTTGTAAAAAGTGCCGAGTATTCTGTGAAATATATGCTGGACCATCATTGGTCTTTATTATAAGCGGAATGCCTAGAGCAGCAAATGCTAAACACCAGTGTACAATGGCATTGTGGCTTCTTTCCCCCGTGTGGACTAAATCCCATACGGCCAACGAAGATGTGTCCACTGAAACATTCACATAATTTAAGCACCCAATTTCTGAAACATGGGTGACACCTGTCTGCTGGACTTCTAAGGCTTGCAGACCACAGAGGTTTACCCCCATCTGCAATGGTACACTGTGGCCTTGACAGTTGGCACAGGAGTTAACAATGTTGAGCGCCTCTGTGTTTGTCAGTAAGAATTGTCTTTGTAATGCTCTAACACCTTGATGAAAAAAGGTGTGGGATGCTCTTGCCTGTGCCAGCATATCTGGTGGTGCTGTCCAGGCAGGACTAGTTAACCAATCAGCCCGAGCATTACCATTTGCTATAAAATCTGACAAATTTGGTATGACTCTGAATGTGTAGCATATAATAAGGACATGTTCTGGCTTTGATTGTCTGCCACAAACCTTTTAACAGTTCAAATAGTGTGGTATTGTCAATTTCTTTCAGTAATGCTTGATCCAGTCTTTGTGTTATATCTGCAAGGTAGGCAGAATCAGTTACAATATTTAAGGGAGTCTGAGGAAATTGTTGGAAAGCCATTTTATGGCTAGGCTAGGACACCTTGTGTCAAATACTTTCTTCTCATCACCACCAAAATGCTTTACATCCCTGAACCTCCACTTCCAGCAGTGACAAACCAACACCATGCCAGAGAGGAGGAGGTGGTTCTGGTAAACAGTTCCTTTTGTTGGTCATACTTCCTTTACTGCACAACAAGCCTTAATAAAACCTAAGATTTTTCCAAATAGCACATAAGAGGGAGAAAAGAAAAAAATTACACTTGTTCTAGAAATACAAAATACATTTTACATGGATTTTTAATTTAAATATTTGTTCTATCAAAAAAGAAAATGTAGGGCAACAAAGGCCAGGATTATCAAAGAGCTTCCCTTTTCCTTCCGCTCTTTTTATAGCTTGTCAGTTTTTTATTGTACACTCGCTCCTCTTTAGACTCCTACTCATATTATTTAATTTTTCTGCTGGCGTGTAGATAACAAATCTGTTGTCAGCCTGTCTGCATATGTCCATCAGATATGCACAGGGAATAAAATGGTTAGAACAGGAAACAAAGGGCTATTCCTTTACTCGTGCATGACAAAAATAATATTCGGTGGAAGATGAAGCCAGCTATACCACTTACAGTGGCAGCAGTTTGAACAATGCTTTCTATTTACAAATATTGTTTGTAGCATAGAGGAAGGTGTGTTGTATGATGGATCTCCCTAAAGTGGCTAAAATAAGCTGTTGCACTTAGAAAAACATAATTTGCCAAATCTGATATTTTAACTACCCACAAGAAGAAAAATAAAATTTATGTATAGAAAAAAAGTCTATGAAATTAAAAATGTATTTAAAACCACCCTTGAATATTCTGCATTTTTTTAAAGAGCCTTACAATGACTGCTTTGCAAGGCCTACAATATGGAGATACCTGGAAGCTCTGCTTAATAAAGATTAACACATTGAAATTCATTGGACCTCCAGTGACTAAAACACCAACATATTCTTTAAATATCACTGTAACTTTACAGGTAGAAGCTCCTCTCACTTCACCTGCAGCATTTAGTGGGCAAGATTCAATCAAAAGTTCACATAAATATGCTTGCAGTGATATTCAGCATTGTGCTTTCCTATCAGTTTATTTTACAGCTTAATCAGTATTTGTAATGCACTTCTGCCACTTTGCATGAACACAACACCCTGTAATAACACTGACTGTGATTGATATTTCTTCATATGGACTTGCTATTAGTGCAATTATTTATTTATTATATACTTTTATGAAATCGCTATTTCATGTATGAACATCCCTAAATGATCCCCATATGCAGCAGCAAATACTGATGATATTTTGAGGAATTATGTAATATCTGCACTCACCCAACTAATTTTTATGAGACAAAACTCAATGCAAGATGCAAAAAAATGGCATCCTGAATTTGTCAACTACACTTAACTGATTGTGAACTAAATAACAAAGATATTAGCTAACAAAAATAGAACATTCAAAGCTGTTGAATCTGAGAAAAATATTGCATATTCATACACACTCACTGACAGACACTTACAAAACAATTAACAGTAAGTGGCACACATTAAGGGCCACTAACAAAGAAACTAACAGGTTAGCTACTCAGGAAAAGAAATCCATCAGAAGACTACTAATTTTCAGACTCTGAAGTTTTGAAATTTCAAGTTATTCTTGCTTCCTTAAAACCATATGATCTTGAATATATCTTCACCGTTCTTAAGGGGGCAAACAGGGATATCTTTCTGTTTCAAGAAATAGGTGGAAAATTTATTATCCTCAGAATAACTACAGCCAGCAATATTTATGAAACCATATTCTGGATTGGAGGGCTTTTCATGAAAGAAAAAAGCAAAAGAATTAATTTAGTAGCTATAATCACAGTAAGTACCCAATTCCATAATTTTGTTATATAACCCCTTTCCCCAGGTTCTGGGGCAAAAAGTGTTCAGATTACCTACTGCTTCTGGCCTTGTGAGTAGCTTGGTGCTCAGTAGCCAAACCCTTCAACACCACAGATCTGAATGAAGAGAGCAGCCTCTTCTCAAACATCTTCAGAGAGTGACGAGCCATTTGATTAAGGCGGCTGTGTTTTCCCTTTCGTGAACCTCTTATGTGATCCTGTCTATATGTGATGTTACTCATTTTTACAGCTTCATGTACATCCAGCAAAACATTTTGTCTCATCCTAACCTGTAGGTTCACTTATATTCCCAATGGCACCATGGAGCATGCTTAGAGAAACTAAGCACGTGCTGGGGAACGTCACAACCCAATGGGCTACCTGGCTTGTGGGTGAGTAGGGATCATGACTTTGGTTTCTAGGACTCCATAATGCACAAGACATGGAGACTTTTATCCTCTAAATTTCTCTACCTTATTACAGATAAGCATGAATAGCACAAAAATCAACAATAGCAAGTGGATAGGATTAATAAAATGAAGATATACATATGTCAAGCAATTAAAATTATGATAAGCAATCAATAACGTAGTATCAATCATTAGTATGGCAGATAATAGCAGCCAATTGTGTAGTAGCAACAAAGGGGGTATATGCTATTACAAACACAATTAGTGAATAGATTATGATAGATTATTTCCATGGGTATATAATACTGGCCAGTATCAAGTGAATTAGACAGATTTCAGAAGGGGCCAAATCATCCCAAAGGAGAGGACAAACCGACCCCGGCAGGCTACCCAACCATCTCAGAGGTGGTAGGACAATCCCCCAAAACTGTGCCCAAAGGGAATACAGTAAAATAATTATGCTCTCACTTTGGAGATGATCTGCATCACTGAGCATGGAGTCAGCCAGACATCCCTGGTGAGGGTCCAAGTCCTTGCTGAAAGTTTCTGTGGAATTTTGCCTGTCAGGTGCGGTCCTGTCGCCCCTCAGTACTGGGAATGCTTTAACTGTTCCACCCACAGGCTGCTGGTCACCCAATGATAATGCAGGCATGGGCACAGACATCCTTTCAGCACTGTTAAGATCTCCTTCCACGATAGCTGTTAATTTTATCTGCTTTCAAAAGGTGACCGGACCATATGTAGTGTGGACAGAGACACCTAGGGAGCTGCAAAATTACAGCTCAAGAATCTTTTCTCTCAAGCCTGAATCCTTCTTGCTTCACAGGCTGATAAACTGATGTTAGCTGCAGACAGAAAGGAAATTTCCCAAGGTGATAAATGGTCAAAAACAACTTAGAATCTGGTGAAAAACAGAGTGCTAGTCATAATAAAGATTAACACCTGTTGTTTTTCCCATGGGATACATCCTGCGGCCTGGTCTCCTGGATGTTTATCCCAATTAGCCAATGAGCTACTGTCCTGTTCTAGTCTCTCGTAACATGCTTTAAATACAAGCTCTCCGCTCAATAAAGTTGGCCTTTTTTCCCTAAAAAGGTCCATGTGTGTTGTTGCTCTTTTTCCCTCTCTCTAGGACTGAAACTACAATGTAGAGATGCTAACTGATACCAAACTGTCGATGGAAGCATCTTCTCGTGGGTCAGCAAGGGTGCGGTAACTCAATCCCCCCCCATTGGGATACTGTGAGTCTATTAATGGAAAACGTCCCTCGGGTTTCTCAAGCCTTGGCTGTGAATGCAGCACGGTGTGGTGGCCCTCAGTGCCAAATGCCTGCAACCTCCCGCCATCACTTCTGGGTTCAGGTGCTCGCGGCTCCGCATCGGCGTTTCTGGCCCTGAGCACCACTTGATTTGTGGGTTCCGCTCGTGTGCTGTAGCCATTGGTGGGAGTTCCAAGTGGCAGCTGGGCTTCCCAATCAACTGCAGCCAGGGTCATGCCTAGGCGCGCCAACTGGAATGCGGGGCGCAGAATACAAAGATGTCTCCAGAGGCCACAGAGCAAGTGGGCTCACGTGCTGCACTCGTGCACTCAATGCTGATGGCGGCAGCTCAGGTGCTCGCAGTATGGGTGAACCCACACGCAATACAGGTGCTGCCGATGTTGGCAGCAGGGCAGTTGTGGCATAAACGCAGCAGGGCAGAGCCACAGGGATAGGGGTCCCAGATAATGGTCATCCCTCCCTCGGCTTCCTGCCTCTCCTCCCAGTCCGTGCATCCAAGGATGCACTCACTCTCTCTGTCGCTTCCTCTGTGCGTGGTGCTCGGGGTGTCTCTGCTGTGGCTTTCACATCTGTGTCCAAGTCCATAGCTCTGAGTTACTTGTCTTTTCTCCATGGAAACTTGCATCCCCGTGTCTCCAGCTGCTTATTCTATTGACAAGGGTCTTCTATTTACAAGGGTCCCCAGTGGCTTCTTCTATTTAGAAGGGTCTTCTATTCACAAGGTCCAGACCTCTGCAGCTCTTCTGGCTGCTGGCAGCTCTTCCCAGCTGCCCTGACCCACTGGGATTCTGTCTCCGATGCTATCCCCGTGGCCAGGCTATTACCAATCACATCAGGGTATCACCACTTGTCACAGTCAAGACGGAAGCAACAACACAACACTGCGTGTTCATGCGGCAATATCCAACTTTATTGACTGATGTTCTCCCTATATAGTTTAGAAAGCCTGCGCAGTTAGTCCTGATTGGCTGAATTAGTTGCCACCCAGTTAACTGGCCAATGGCTGCCTGTACCCCCAACAGCCTAGACCTTCTCCCCAAGGGTCCAGAGTAGTCAAGTTATATAACTAAGGTAGTTACATAATTAGTTACATTTTCAGTTATAAAATTATAATTAGGATTACTTATAGCTGTGAGGCCTCCAGGCCAGCTGTTAACTACCACACGCTGAACCAGTTGAGCATTATCAATGGAAAGTTTTGCCACAAGGAATGAAAACCCCACAATTTTTCGGTGGTATCTTGCACAGACACTTTCATCAGTAAGAGAACAATTTCCAGGGGTGTACTGCTATTACTACATGGATGATATCTTGATAGCAACCCCAACCAAAAAAGACCTTCACAGATTCAGCCAAGCCTGATGCAAGCATTAAAAACATTTGGGCTGCAGGTAGCACCGTAAAAGGTTCAGCAGCAACCATCCTGGAAGTACCTTGGAATCAAAATAATGGATCAGATTATACAGCCACAAACAATTCGACCTTCAACAAAAATTCAAACTCTAAATGATGCACAAAAACTTTTGGGTATCTTAAACTGGGTTAGACCCAATCTAGGATTGACCACCCCACAACTGGCACCCTTATTTAACATCCTAAAAGGTGATCCTGATCTAAATTCTCCCAGAAAATTAACCCCAGAGGCAAAAGCCATTCTTGAAATAGTAGAGCAGGCTATCACAAACAGACAAGTTCACCGGATATGCCCAGAGGTGTGCATTACTGTATTTATTTTCATCGTTGATTTTCATCCTACCGAGATTCTTGGACAGTGGGATACTCAGTGGTTCGACCCTTTGCATGTTTTAAAGTGGATGTTCCTACCTCACCTGCCTAAAAACACAGCCCCTACCATCTTTGAGTTAATTGCACAATTAATCATCAAATGCGGTCAGAGATGCTTACAGTTAAATGCAAGAGATCCTTCCAAAATGATTATACCTGTACCACAAGAACAATTTGAATGGTGCTTTGCCAACAGCACAGCCTTGCAAAGTGCCTTGCAAAACTTCTTGGGATAAATTAGTTACCATCTACCATGCCATAACTTACTGCAGTTGACTGGGACCACTGCACTATCCCTAAAACCACTGAATAGTCTCACACCCCTAAAAGGTGTTACAGTGTTTACCAATGGTTCTGGGAAAACTGGAAAAGGCATTGTAATGTGGAAAGAGGAAAGTGAATGGCAAGCATTGAAAAGATGTGAGAGTGGACCACCTCGGTGGAGCTATGTGCTATAGCTACGGCTTTCAATGTTTTCCCCATATTCCTTTAAATGTGGTGACTCACTCTGCATACACTGCAGATATTACACAGAGATTAGACTGAGCCCTGCTGAGAGAAATTGACAATGCACCATTATTTGACCTACTAAAAACTTTGTGGAATACCATCCAGGCCAGAACTTGCCCATATTACATATTACAAGTCACAGAAATTTACAGGGTTTCATTGCAAAGGGCGATGCTCGAGCAGATTGGCTAGCTAGCCCTGCTTGGACAGCACCACAGCCAGATATGCTTGCACAAGCAAAAGCATCACACACTTTCTTCCATCAAGATGTTGGAGCCCTACAGCAACAACTCCTGCTGTCAAACACAGAGGCTCGTAATACAGTTAACACCTGTGCTGACTGACTGCCAAGGCCACACTGCACCACTGCAGATGGGAGTTAATCCTTGCGGTTTGAGAGCTTTACAAATCTGATAAACTGAAGTAACACATATCCCTGAATTTGGCCAATTAAAGTATGTGCAGGTATCAATCAATACCATTTCATCAGCTATATGGGCTTCAATAGACACAGGGGAAAGGAGTCCGGATACCGTTGCACATTGGTGATCAGCCTTTCCTCCTTTAGGTATCCCCCATATTACCAAAACAGACAATGGCCCTGCATACGTTTCACAAAGCACAACACAATTCCTACAGCTCTGGAATGCGTCACATCACACTGGCATTCCCCACTCAGCAACAGGATAGGCCACTGTGGAATGTGCACATGGCACTTTAAAACATATACTTGATAAACAGAAAGGGGAATGTGTGGTGAGACCACACAGAGTAGAGTGGCTAAAGTTATATATACCCTGAATCATTTAACAGTATTAGAAAATTCCCAGAATCCAGTAATTTTAAATCATATTTATCATTGCAATCATCTAGCGATGCCCAGTTGCCTAAGCCCAAGGTAACGGTACGAGATATTATGGCTTGTAAATGGGAAGGTCCATGGTGTAAGAGCCAAATTGAGAGATGTGGGACTTCAGTTGGCTCTTAAGATGCTGTTTATTGTATCCAGATGATACAGCAATTCATGGGTTGTGGTTGACAAGAGCCTAGGCTACAGCTGTCAGCCACAGCTGTCAGCTTTTCTTTGCTGAGCATCTTAATACATAACAACCAGTCAATACCCTTACTATTACCTATAGCCTATCATAACTACTAACACGACCATATTCATGCTACTATTCTACAATTACCAAAAGTTAGTATGTTACTAACATATTAGTATGTTAGTATGTTAGTATGTTTAAGCTAGAAGTTGTTTTTTGGTTTTCTTGCAGTGGAAAATTCTGAGACCTTTTTTCTATTTCCAACATTGGCAGTCTTGTTTGCCTGTGGAATTTTTTTGCTTGGTAAAAACATCTTCTGTTTGAGGTGGGTTTATCCTTTGCTCTGAGCCATAAAAACCCCTTCCAAATCACATATCCTTTGCCTTCTTAGTTATGCAGTAAGACTGGCTCAGCAATACTTTTCTTCTATATCAAAACTTGCTTTCATTTCTGTTCCTTCTTCCGAATCTACATTCAAAGATCTTTCTGCTGAACATACATATCTGTGAGACTTTCTTGTCAAGCTTTCATCTGTCCCAACACCGTGGGATCTTCTTACATGGGGATGTGGGTATGCTTGTGTTTCCACGTACACCAGAATGCAAAGGGTTGTACACCAGGTGCGTACGCCCTGCTCTACACCCTACTCAGGACCAGAAGCAACAGCTTCCTGACTGCCTTCCAGCCGACTTTGTGGAAAAGTGATTTAAACAACTTGCACACCTGCTACATGGAGATCTGGGACTTTTAGGGTCATAATTTATTTAAGGATTTGTATCTATTTAAGGATATGAAGATTTTATATATTTAAAGATAGGAGGATTTTATCTGTTTAAGGACATGAATCACAAACCTGAACTAAGACAAATTATTTCTCCTGTTAGTTGGTTTTCTCAGGGTTCTAAAGTTGAATTGTTTCCTGTTTGTAGAATTAAGTTGTAAAATTGAAACTTCTAAGTAATGAGCTGCAGCATGCCATTTTGATAATTTGTATTGCTGATAATCCCGTTTGGCAGCTCCTGGATATGAATGTTACATCTCCAATGATACATGGAATATATCAGTGGCTGAAAGGGGCTAGGCTTGTCAAGTTGGGTGGAAAGCCTCATTCTACCCAGGCCTTTTTATCTGTGTCATCATGATTGTTCTATACATTGTGCTGTGTTTGTCATCCTGTCTGCAAAGGCCCTGCAGAGGATGACAGACAATACCTTTGTATTCAAAAATAAAAGGAGATAACTAACAGCTAACAGCTATTAGTGGCTAACAGCTGGGCTGGAGGCCTCACAGTTATAAATGATCCTAATTATAATTTGATAACTTAAATGTAACTAATTATATAATTACCTAAATTGTATCACTTGACCACTCTGGGCTGTTGGGGAGCAGGTCTAGGCCGTTGGGGACATGGGCAGCTACTGGACAGTTAGCCGGGTGGCAACTAATTCAGCCAATCAGGACTAACTGTGCGGGCTTTCAAAACTATATAAGGAGAACATCACTCAATAAAGTTGGCTGTTGTTGCACGAACCTCGGTGTTTTCAGTTATGTGCCTGTCTCCTAAATTGTGACAGACACTAAGTGTCAACTGCAAACACAACAGGCCTCATGGAAGCCAGGTGCTACTTCGATATTGCCAGGGCAGGTGGAACTCAGTGTCTATTGAGACATAGCACAGGTTCATGAACAACAGGAGAGCACAGTGACACCGTGAAATCTTGTGGAACCAAGTGTCAGTTGTAAACACAGCTTGGGCTCATAGAAGCCAGGAGACCATTTTGACATAATGGAGTCTCATAGAATGAAGGCTCCATTATGAAACATCTGGTCCTCAAAGAACCGAGGAGACCACAGCGACTGAATGGAATCTCAAGGAACCAAGGGTTAATTGTAAACACATCAGGCTCTCGTGAAACTAAAGGCAACATTGTGATGCCGTGAAATCACATAGGTCACAGGCTCTAATTTGAGAAAGATGGGCTTCATGGGCCAGGTTTGGCTCTGAGACATTGCAAGTCTCAGTAGAAACAAGACTCCGTTATTGCAAAGCAAGGCCTCATGGCAACTGGGAGGCCACTGTGATGCAATGGAATCTTGGGGAACCCAGTGGCACCTGCAAACATTGCAGGGCCTCATGGAAGCCAGGTGCGACTCGGATATTTACAGGGCAGGTGGAACTCTGTCTGTTGTGACATAACACAGGCTCATGAACAACAGGAGAGCAGAGTGACAGTATGGAATCTTGCGGAAGCAAGTTGTAAACACAGTTGTAAACACAGTCAGACCTTGTGGAACCAAGGAGACCACTGTGATACAACGGAATCTGAAGAAACCAAGGCTCAGTTTTAAACATATCAAGCTCACATGAAACTAAAGGGAACATTGTGATGCAGTTGAATCTCATGAATCCAAAGCTCTACTTTGACAAAAATGGGCCTCATGGGACACAGGTGCAACTGGGACATGGTCAGACCTAGTAGAATCAAGGCTCCAACGTCGCACAGCATGGCCTCACGGAAGCCAGGAGACCACTGTGATGCGATGAAAGCTCTAGGAACCGAGCGCCAACTGCAAACACAACGGCGCCTCCTTGAAGCCTGGTGTGACGTGGATATTGCCAGGGCAGGCAGAACTCAGTGTCTACTGTGGTGTAGCACAGTCTTGTGAACAACAGGAGAGCACAGTGAAACACTGGAATCTTGGGTAGTCATGTTTCAATTGTAAACACAGCTGGACCTCATGGAAGCCAGGAGATCATTTTGACAGAATGGAAACTCATAGAATGAAGGCTCCACTGTGGCACGTCTGGGCCTCAAGGTACCAAGGAGACCGCAGTGATGCCACGGAATCTCAAGGAACCAAGGGCCAGTTATAAATACATCAGGCTCTTGCGAAACTAAAAGCAACATTGTGATATAGTTGAATCTCATGGATCCAAGGCTCTACACTGAGCAACGTGGGCCTCATGGCACGCAGGTGCCACTGAGACATTGCCAGGCCTAGTACAAACAAGGCTCCAATATTGCACAGCAAGGCCTCATGGCACCTGGAAGGCAACTGCATCACAATGGAGTCTGATGGAACCAAGTGTCCAATCCATCCCTGGCAGGACAGCAATGGCACCAGAACTGTTCTGCAGCCAGGGGCCGCACTGGGTTTGGAGAGGGAGCAGGACAGAGAGGGAAAGGGGCAGTGACTTCCTCCTCACCTGCCTGGGTGTCCTGGAGAATCTTCCTCTTCCTTGCAGCCTCCTCCTCTTTCATCCGGCCAAACTTTGGGAACTGGAATTCCTGTTTTGGGGGAAAAACAAGTGAAAGTACATTGGCTTGGGTGCTCCTCCTGCCCAAGTCCATCTCTAGAAGTTACCAGGTATCTGGTATATTGGTATTGTGATAATTGATAAAAGATTCGTGTTAATCACAAAAGCATGGGGGTTCGTATAAACCAGAATACTAAGCTCTGAAGTGAAGCATGGATACTAGATAAAGGAAATTATATGATAAAATCATTCTGTTTAAAATCACCTTGATATGTTATACTATGTTACATTATATCATGTTATATTATGTTATGTGTTCCAAATAAGTTGTATTGGCTACCAGCTTGCAAAATCAGACTTCCCAATAGCCCTTCCTGCCTTTTTCTGATCAATACTGCTTATCTCAAGGAGCAGACTTCCAGAACTTCGCTGGTGGTTATCTACAAGGACCAGATGGTTATCTGTGACTGATTATCGCCTGGAGGCTTTGTGAATTTGTGTAAGGATGTTTACTCGACCACCACTGCTTACCTGGTGTTATAAACAAGAGACAAAAGTCTCGGTATTTAGCAAAATTTAGATTGCTTTATTGGATATAGACAGAGCAAGCAGCATGCTGGGGAATGTGAGGGGTCACTGCCCACTCCACGCTCCACCGAACTCCAGCCCGTGGCCCCTTCTTATACTATGGTTTCCCGCAGTAATCAATAACTTTTGTTTCTTTAGCTGTCACGATTTTGCCAGGCAAACAGTGGTGGTCGAATAAACATCCTTATCCCAATTCACAAATCTCTGGCGACAGTTGCACAGATAACCATCTGGCCTTTGTAGATAAGCACCAGCGAAGTTCTGGGAGTCTGGTCCTTGAGATAGGCAGCATTGATCAGACAAAGGCAGGAAGGGCTATTGGGAAGTCTGATTTTGGATGCTTGTAGTAGATGCAACTTATTCGGAAAACATAACCTAACATAATATAACATGATATAATATAACATAACATAATATAACATAACAAGGTGATTTTAAACAGAATGATTCTATCATATAATTTCCTTTATCTAGTGTCCATGCTTCACTTCAGAGCTTAGTATTCTGGTTTATACAACCCCCAATGCTTTTGTGATTAACATGAATCTTTTATCAATTATCACAGCCCCGAGCGCAGAGATCTGCCCGGGGGCTCCCGGGGAAAGGCGGCGGCGCTCAGCAGCGGCCCCAGCCCGCCCAGCCCGCACCAATTCCCCCGCATCGGGACAAAATCCTGCCCCAAAGGAGCCACTTGCAACGCCCGCCTGCGGCTCCTGCGTGCCCCAAAGATCCCGGGAGCTGCCCCGCGCTCGCAGGAGGGGCTTTGGAGCAGGGAGGCTCTGCGGGTCCCCCTGGGCACTGGCCCCCTCCCAGGCCCTGCCCGCCCCGGTGCTGATGTTTGGCCCGGGCTCCCTCGCTGGTCCCGGCTCCCGCAGAGTCCCGGCGTGCCAGTGCAACGACCGCCCGGCGCCGCAGGGCCCCGACTCCCTGCTCAGCAAAGGCTCAGTGTCCATTGCCGGCCCCTTGCCGGGGGCTCCGGCTATTCCCCACCCCCGGCACAACGTGCAGCTCCCACCGCAGCTCCCTCGAGCCGGGCACCGGGGATTCTGCAACGAGGCAGAATATTCAGTTCATTTATGTCTGCTTAGATGTGCAAAACCAGCTGCTGCTCAGACAATCCTAGCTCAGACTGAAGGGTTCCCACCCAAAATGCTATGTTCAGTTCTGACACACCATTAAGAAATCCATGAGCAAAACAAAGCTGATTATAGAATCTTGCAAAATCACATCTGAGAACATTTTTGTTAATAAAATCACAAATATTAACAGAAGCTGAGAAAGTCATCAACGTCAGAAAACAAGCTTCAAGCATTGGGACTAGAAGAGCTCAGGCAATGCATTTGATTGGAATGAGGCCTCTCCTTCTGACATGTGAGAAATGCCATTGAATTTCCCAAACCAGGCAAAGAGGGAGACCTGGCAGCACACAGCAGTGACACAGAACAGGGCAGAGCAAGGAGATGCCAAAATTTTAACTTCTACTTGCATTTAAGAACTTCTGTTTCGAGCTATACTATAGCCACTATTAACACAGTCAAAGATACTAAAAATACTAGTAGTTATAATAACAACTGTAATATTAATAGCAAAACTAGAGATAATAGCAATAATAAGAATTCATGGTAATAAAACCCCTACCATACTTATACTAGGTTTGCATGGCCAGGTATTGGTAAGGGGGGCTCTAAGAGCGCCTTCTGTGAGAGGCTGCTGGAAGCAGCTGCTCCTCCACGTCCTGCAGAGTCAACACCAGCCAAAGCTGGACCAGTTAGAAATAGTGGTAATGCCTTTGGGATAACAGATTTAAGAAAATGGGTTATCGTGTAGTTGTAACTGCAACCAGGGAAGGGCAGGGTGAGAACATGTGAGAGGAACAACTGTGCACAGGCAGGGCAGGGCAGGAGGAAGGGCAGGAGCTGCTCCAGGTGCTGGAGCTGATTGCCCTGAGATTGCGTGGTGCAGTCCGTGGTGAGGCAGCTGGGCCCCTGCAGCCCATGGAGGGCACGGAGTGTAGAGATGCACCTGCAGCACCTGGACGAGCCCATGCCCGAGCAGGGGGATGCCTGAGCAGAGGCTGTGACCCCATGAGAAACCTGTGCTGGAGCAGGGACCTGGCAGGGACCTGCAAAACCATGGAGAGAGGAGCCTGTGCTGGAGCAGGGCCCTGGTAGGACTAGTGAGCCCATGGAAGTGTGACCCAAGTTGCAGCAGTTTGTGAAGAACTGCTGTCCGTGAGATGAACTCACGCTGGAGAAGTTAATGGACAAGTGTTTCTGGGGGAGACCCCATGGTGCAGCAGGGGAACAACACGTGATGAACTGACCAGAACCCCCATTCCCTGTCTCCCTCCACCCAGTGGAGGAGGAGGTAGAGCTGGAAAGGAGGGAGGGATGGGCAGAAAGTGTTTTTAAAGCTTTAGTTTACTTCTCACTATCCTGCTCTTATTTGGCAGGAATAAACTTGATTAGTATCTCTAATTTTGAACCTGTTTTTTCCATGATGGCATTTGCTGAGTGATCTGTTCCAGTCCTTATCTCAACCCATGAGGACTTCATTCTATTTTCTGTCTCCTGTCCATCTCTGGGAGTGAGAGAGCAGCTTTGGTGGGTGCTTGGTATCCAGCCAGGGTCAACTGACAACACATCCTTTCTTTCATTCTTTCTTGCTTTCTTTCCAGAGGTTACCGTGAAGAGGCCGAGTGGGACTTTGATGGAGGGAGTGAAGGTGGTGGGGAGCAGCGTGGACAGGAGTCACAGGGATGTGTGATGCCTTGAGGAGCTGGAACAGAGGCTACACACAGAGTTGAGGGGAATAAAATGGGTATTTATTGAGAGGCCTACGAAAGGCCTACAAAAGCCACACCCTAGCAGTATGAGTGCCACAGTCGTGCCCCTGCCTGGATGGCTCCAAGACGGAAGCAAAGGAGCAGTTGGTCACGAGTTCTCATACCTTTATAGGTTTCAGTCCATCTGCATGCAGGAGTCAACTGTCCAATTAATAGTCTCAAATAGGGAAGTGTCATCCTTCTTGCTTGCTTGCGTGTCCACCCTCGTCTTTTCACGTTGTTTATGCTTAGGGCTCGAAGTTTAAAGATACTGTCCTTGAGTCCCTAGCTGGAATCGGACTGTTTTGTCTTCATCACCCAAGCACAACGGAAAAGCACATCCAAGCAGAACAGAACAGAAAACTTAAAACTTAAAGGTATCACATGGAACAGGCATCAGAGGGCCCACGCAGCTGGCAGGGGGCAAGGCCTGTCCCACTGGCCCGGCAGCAGCCCCATGCCCTGCCCAAGGCACTCCCACCAGAGGCTGGGCCCAGAGGCAGGGGGAGACCCCAGTCCCGGGGGCGGCGTTTCTGCCCCGACCTCCATCCAGCCCAGCCTCCCCCGGGTGTGCAGTGACCACTGGCATGGCTGCACTGGACAGTGTGACCTGCTGGGGACATGGAGAGCTGCCCCCACTGTGACACTGCCCTTGGGATTTCACAGGCACCAAATAAATCACAGCCAGCCCCACTCCTTGTCACGTTTCATGAACTAGAGGGCATCAGAGCCACCCCTGCCCCTTGTGATGTCACAGACACCAGAGCACATCACAGCCCAGCTCCTTGTGATGTCACAGGCCCTACAAGTGTCCCGAGTGTGAGAAGGAGTTCAAACAGAGCTCAGCCTTGACAAAACACCAACAGAGGCACCACTAAGGGAAGCCCTGCAAGTGCCCCGAGTGTGGGAAGAACTTCGTGTGCTGCTCCAGCTCCATTCCCCATGGGAGGATTCGTGTTGGACAATCTCCAGTGATCCCCATTGGGCAGAGCCCCAGTGATTCGTCTTGCTGGTGATCTGTGTTGGGAAGACACCTGGCTGGGGGGTTCCACATCCTCCTGGTTCCCCATAGCCTGGATTTTCTTTTCATTTCTCTTTGTCCTTTCAAAACACCCAAAACTGGGGTAAAAATAAAGACGTTGAACTAAGACATGGATGGGGATATGTGGGCATCTTCCAGTGGTTGTGGGGGATGATGGGTTCGAGGGAGCTGAGGGTCCTTGGGAGGGACTTGAGGGTTGCTCAGGGCTTTGGGGACCCCAGGCCAAGCGGCTCCGGGTGCGCTGGGAGACTATGGCAGAGGTTCTGGGGCAGCTGATCAAGGACACCCTGCCCTGGAACTGTCCTCATGTCCCCCCGTCCCAGATCCCGGTGTCACCTGTCCAGCACCCCCCTCTCCCCACTCTCTCTCTCCTTGCCCTCCACCCGTTCCCGTGTCACCCCACTCCCGGTCCCATCCTCCTCCCACCCCAATCCGGATCCCATCCCCGATCTCATTCCCTGTCCCGTATTCTTTATCTGGTTGCCGTTCCATATTCGCAGTCCCATACTCCTTGCCCGGTTCCCGTTCCTGTTCCCATATTTCCATTTCTATATTCCCTGTCCCGTTCCCATATTCCCATTCCCGGTCCCTCTCCCCTACTACTGCTCCCATGCCCGGTCCCTGTCCCCTCTCACCGGACGCCGCCGTCATAGTTCCGGTCCCACCCCGGCCCTCACGTGACCGAGTCCTGCCCACCAATCACAGCACGCGAGAGCTCCTTTATTTGCATAACCACGCCCTTGGATTTGGGCCCGCCGAGCGCCGGCTGCAGCCGGGGGCGGGCGCTGTTTGCTCCCAGTTCCCTCCCAGTAAGAGCGGTACTGGGGGGGAAAGCGCTCCCAATTCCTTCCCGGTGCTCCCAGGATCCCTCCCAGTGCCGCGCGGGGCGGAGCCGGTTCGCCGCCACCCCCAGGGCAGAGCGCAGCTGCTTTCGGATGCCAGCACTTGCCCGAGCCGGGCTGGGAGAGGAGGAGGAGCGGGAGGAAGAGGAGGAGCAGGAACAGGAGGGAGAGAGGAGGAGAAGGAAGAGGAGGAGCGGAAAGAAGAGCAGCGGCAGAGCCACGCGGTTTTTCCAGCCGCTCGCTCTCCCGGGTCCGGCAGCATCCAGTCCCCCGGAACCTGCAGGTGAGCGGGGAAGGTGAGCTCGCCCCAAATCCATCGGAGGGTCTCCGGGAGGGGTTTTTTTTGCGGGCAGGGGATGTTTGGATCTCGCAGGACTCTAAAGCCGAGTCGGAAACGCCCCTTGGGGGTCCCACGTGGCGATCGCCCGGTACCGGCGGAGAGCGGGGGACGATATCGGGTCTGGGGATCGCCGGGAGAGGCGGGGGTGGAACGCGGGAGCCCCCGAGTGAGGAGAGCCCGGAGGGGCGATCCTGCAGCTGGGGGACCGCCGGCAGCCTGGAGGAGTGGGGGAGACTGGAGATAACTGGGGTACGGGCCCCCCGAGGCTGAAAGGGGCGCTGACTTCTCAAGCTGGACCTGGGCAGCGAGACGATCAAACCCAACGTACTCAGCCCTTGTTTTTCCACCCTAACCGGGATTTCCCTTTCACAATCCTTGGCCGGATGGAGGAGGCCTCGAGGAAGATGGCCCGGGAGCCCCAGGCAGGTGAGAAGGAAGTCACTGCCCCTTTCCCCGTCTGTCCTGCTCCATCTCCCAGCCCAGTATCACCCTTGCCTGCAGGACAACCGTGCTGCTGGTGCCGTCCTGCCAGAGACACACTGGGGGTTCTCCTTCCCTTCCCTCTGGCATGGAGGCAAATCCCATCCTCTCCTTGTCCTTCCTCCCCCAGACAAGGAGCTGAGGATGGAGACCAGGGAGGACAAATCCCCGCAGCAGAACCTCATGGAAGAGGCTGTTTGGAGTGACTCCACGGCACAGGAATCCAATGGGGAGGAAAAGCCCCGAAGATCCCTCATGAGGGGGGGCTGCAAACGCAGATCACGGAGATCTGAGGAGGAAAGACCCAGCCCAGGCCGGGGAGGTGGCCGGAACTTGGAGCTGGGGGTCCATGAGCAGCTTCAGGATGGGGACAAGCTCCACAAGTGCTCAGAATGTGGGAAAAGCTTCAGCCAGAGCTCCAGCCTGATCCACCACTGGAGAATCCACACGGGGGAACGGCCCTATGAGTGTGGGGAATGCAGGAAGAGGTTTCAGACCAACTCCGCTCTCCTCAGGCATCAGCGGACCCATACAGAGGAGAAGCCCTTCTGCTGCTCTGAGTGTGGGAAGGGCTTCAAGCACAACTCGACCCTCGTCACCCACCGGCGCATCCACACCAGGGAGAGACCCTACGAGTGTCCTGAGTGTGGGAAGAGCTTCAGCCAGAGCTCCACCCTGACTGCCCACCAAAGGAGCCACACAGGGGAGCGACCCTACGAGTGTGGGGAGTGTGGGATGAGCTTCAGGACAAGCTCTGAACTGACTGTCCACCGGAGGATTCACACGGGGGAAAGGCCCTACGAGTGTGGGAAGTGTGGGAAGAGCTTCAGCCGGAGCTGCCACCTGATCCGCCACATGGGAATCCACACAGGGCAATGGCCCTACGAGTGTGGGGAGTGTGGGAAGAGCTTCAGGACAAGCTCTGAACTGATTGTCCACCAGAGGAGCCACACTGGGGAGAGGCCCTATGAGTGTGATAACTGCAGGAAGAAGTTTAACACCAGCTCCCATCTCCTCCTGCACCAGCGGATTCACACAGAGGAGAAGCCTTTCCGCTGCCTTGACTGCAGCAAGGGCTTCAGGCAAAAGTCTGACCTCATCAAGCACCGGCGCGTCCACACTGGGGAGAGGCCTTACAAGTGTCCTGAGTGTGGGAAGTGCTTCTCACAGAGCTCAGCCTTGACCCAACACCAACGGAGTCACCTCAAAGGAAGCCCTGCAAGTGCCCTGAGTGCGGGAAGAGCTTCAGGCACTGCTCCAGCTGCATCCCCCATGGGAGGATCTGTGTTGGATGATCCCCAGTGACCCCTGGTGGGCAGAGCCCCAGTGATCCATGGTGGCGGTGATCTGTGTTGGTTGCCCTGGCTGGGCACCTCCACATCCTCCTGGCTCCCCGTGGGCACCTGGACGTATCCACAAACCCATGTCAAAAATCCATCGTGGAGAGCTTGATTTGTCGACTTCTGACCCCAGAAAAATCACACTTTTTGCTTCTTCTGGTGGTGTCAAGTAACACTGGATTGCCTTGGAGGTTATCTCCAACATAAATCCATTGTTTTAATTTTCTCCAGCCCAGCATCTTCCACAGCCAAATGGGGATGGACTGGGGAAAAACCCACGATTTTGGAGATGGTGAGGTAGAAACCCCTCCACAAAAGGTTCTTTCCACCCACCCAAGCGTGTGGATGCTCTTCTGGCAGGGACATGTAAATAATTTTACTTTAGCCTTGAAATGAAAGGTTTCTGTTCCTCCCTTCAAAACCTGTGAAACTGGGGTAAAAATAAAGATGTTGAACATGGATGGGGACATGTGGGGGATGATGACATGGGTGGGGCCATGGGGGGACATGGCCACGGATGGGGACACGGCCATGGATGGGGACCTGGGGACACATAGGGAGCAGGGATGGGGACATGGGGGGACACAGACATCCAAAGGGACATGAGAGGACATGGATATGGGTAGGGACATGAGAGGACATGGACAGAGGTGGGGACATGAAGTGGGACAACATCAATGCCACCACCTGTCCCACCACAGTGCCACTAGCACCTTCATCTTGGCCATGATGAAGCGCTGCCTGATGCAGTTCGTGCCACCAAGTCTTCACTACACCACATGGTGTCCCAGCTGAATGTCACCACCCACCTGGGCGGGATGAGGAACTTGCTCAGCTGGTGACAAGTCACCTGGAAGCAAGTGACAGCCACCACAGTGTCCCAGGGGCACCGTGCCCAGGGGACCCCAACTGCCCCTGGGGACGGGGCAAGGGTCAATGTCACCCACGGGGTCACATGGCCCCGCACTGGGTGTCACTGGAGGTGTCCTGGTGGCAGCATCACCACAGGTGTGGTGACATTGTCTCCCCTCCGTATTTCCCCATCCGTTGCTGTGGCTCCCTGTCACCCCTCAGTGTGTCCCTGTCCCCTCTGTGAGTCCCTGTCCCCATCTCCCTCATGTGTCCCCATCCCTCCCGCTATGTCCCTGTCCCCCACCCCTGGTGGGGTACATGGTCCCGGGGCCAAAGTCCCCAAGACAAAGTCCTTGAGGTCCTGGGTCCGTGTCCTGCAGGTTGTCCCCATGTGCCTCAAGGTGTCACCTTGTCCCTAAGGATGTACCCATGGGTGCTCCTGGTGCTGAGCATCTGCATCCATCTTGGCACAGGTAGGGACACACCCACAACACTCTGGGACACCTTGTGACATGCCACCAAATCCCTTGTCCTCTGATTTTGGGTCCTTCCCCCTGCCTATTTTTGTTCCTTTCCCCCTTATTTTGAATCCTTTTGAATTCCCCTTAGTTTGGGTCTGTTCCCCCCTATTTTGGGTGCTTTCCCCCCTGTTGTGGATCCTTTCCCTCTTATCCATCCTTTCCCCCAATTTCAGGCGCCCTCCCCTTGGCTTTGGCACATTTTGTGGTGCATTCCCTCCCTCCAACCCCCTCCATCGCCTGTCCCCCCAGCTGTGTCCCCAGCTGTCCCCCTGCTCCACATGGACTCAGTGCTCACCATCCTGAGTGCCCTCAATTCCCCAGCCTGGGACAATGGATCTCCTCTTCCAGGAGATGCAGTGCTGGCCCAGCTTCCAGGGGACACTGGTGGCCCTGGGGCTTGGGGTGGGTGGCTTGGTAGGGTTGGTGGAAGGGGATTTGGTCTCATCTTGGGACTGACTATGGGTCTTGTCCACTGGCCTGGCCAGCCCCCAGCCCAGATGACCACCAGCCGGGCCACACCCTGGCTCATCGCACTGGCCCACCAGCCCATCCCAGTAGCCCCCACCCCAAAACTCCCCAAATAAACCCAGTTCCTATGGGCAGAATCAATGGTGCACAATGTGGCACCACCCCACAACCTTTCCCAGTATAAACCAGTAAGCACAGAACCACCCCAAATCATTCTCAGCGGGTCCCAGAGTGTCCTGAGCACCTCCCCGGAGAAACCAGTACTCCCCAAAGAATTCCCAGTGGGTCGCAGAGCCATGTGGATTCTCTCTCAGTATAAACCAGTACCCCCAAAAGCCATTCCTAGAGTGTCACAGAGCATCCCGAACACCCTCCCAGTATAAACCAGTATAACCCACTGTGTGGTGGGGGGCTTCCCTATGGGCTGAAGCAATGACTCATTATGTGGCGGGGGGGTGTATAGGGGCCTTGGCTCAGTAATTGGCAGGGAGGGGTCTATGGGGGTCCTGGATGGCTCACTTTGTGGCAGGAGGTCTATAGCGTTTTAGCTCAATATTTGGCAGGGGTTTGGGTTGATAGAACTACTGACTATGTGTCTATAACTCAATATGGGGAGCAGCTTTGGCTCATAAGTTGGCAGGGGGTTCCCTATAGGCTGACCAATGGCTCACTATTGAACTGTTCAACTTTCCCAGCCACTGGTGCATGGTAGGGGACATGGTACACCCACTCAATGCCGTGTTCTCTAGCCTATGTGTTGATAAGGCTGTTCTTGAAATGAGTCCCGTTGTCTGACTCAGTTCCCTCAGGGATACCATGCCTCCAAAGAACTTGTTTTTCAAGTCCCAGAATGTTGTTCCAAGCAGTGGCGTGAAGCACAGGGTAGGTCTCCAACCATCCAGTGGTGGCTTCCACCATGGTCAGCATGTAGCGCTTGGCCTGGCAGGGTTGAGGCAGTGTGATGTAGTCAATCTGCCAGGCCTCCCCATACTTATAGTTGGACCACCGCCCACCATACCAGAGGGGCTTCACCCGCTTGGCTTGCTTGATGGCAGCACACATCTCACAGTCGTGGATAACCTGAGAAATACTGTCCATGGTAAGAACCACCACTTGGGCTCGTGCCCACTTATGGGTGGTACCTCTGCCCTGATGACCTGAGTCATCATGGGCCCATCGAGCCAGGAACAACTCTCCCTTGTGTTGCCAATCTAAGTCTATCTGTGACACCTCTATCTTTGCAGCCTGATCTACCTGCTCCTTGTGTCGGTGCTCCTCGTTAGCCCAACTCTTGGGGACATAGGCATCTACATGATGGGCTTTCACAGGTAGCTTCTCTACCCAAGTGGCAATGTCTTTCCACTCATCAGCAGCCCAGATTGGTTTTCCCCTATGTTGCCAGTTAGCCTTTTTCCACCTTTGCAGCCAACACCACAGAGCATTGGCTACCATCCATGAATCAGTGTAAAGGCAGAGCTTTGGCCACTTCTCTGTTTCAGCAATGTCCGGGGCCAGCTGAGTTTTGAGTTCAGCAAGTTGACTCGATTCACCTTTTCCTTTGGTAGCTCATGCAACCTGTTGTGTGGGGCTCCATATGGCTGCTTTCCACTTCCGGTTCATCCTCACAATGTGGCAAGAACCATTGGTGAAAAGAGCATAGCGTGTTTTGTCTGCTCCAGTTGGTTATATGGTGGGGCTTCTTCGGCCTGGGTCATTTGTTCCTGTTCCTCTTCATCCATGAGACCAAAGTTTTCACCTTCCGGTCAGTTGGTAATTATCTCCAAAATCCCAGGGTGATTTGAGAGCAATCCATTTGCTCCATGTGGCATCTGTGGCATGGTGGGTCGAGGGAACCTTTCCTTTAAACATCCACCCCAGCACTGGTAGTCGGGGTGCCAAGAGGAGTTGTGCTTCTGTGCCTATCACCTCTGAGGCAGCCTGAACTCTTTCATAGGTGGCCAAGATTTCCTTCTTTGTGGGAGTGTAGTTGGCTTCTGACCCTCTATAACTTTGGCTCCAGAATCCCAGAGGTCGGCCTCGAGTCTCCCCAGACACCTTTTGCCAAGGGCTCCAGGACAGACCATGGTTCCCAGCTGCAGAGTAAAGCACATTCCTCACCTCTGATCCCATCCTGACTGGGCCAAGGGCTACTGCATAAGTGATCTCCTCCTTGATCTGGGCAAAGGCTTGCTGCTGCTCTAGGCCCCAGTGGAAATTGTTCCTCTTGCAAGTGACCAGGTAGAGAGGGCTCAGGGAGGGATTTTGGGGCTGTTTTGAGGAGGAATTGGAGGGGTTTGAGGGGGTTGCATCTGGGTTTTGGGGTGAACTTGGGATTTTTGAGGGGAATTTTGGAGGGGCCCCTGAGGGATTTTGTTGAGGATTTGGGGGACTTTTGGGGTTCCTGGATAGAGTTTGGAGGATTGCAGGTGGGATTTGGGAGGTCTGATTGAATTTGGGAGATTTGGGGTGTTGGTGGATGGGTGTAGTTCGGGATTTGATGGATATTGGGGATCCAATCCAGGTGGGATTTGGGAGGTCTGATTGAATTTGGGAGATTTTTGGGGGTCCCAGGTGGGCTTTGGGGGTTTCTGGATGGGTTTTGGGGGAGATTTGAGGGATTTTGGGGGTGTGCCAGGTGAATTTTGGAGTGAATGGGAGGGATTTTGGGGGGTTTTGAGGAGGCATTAGAGGGGTTTTACGGGGTCCCAGCTGGGTTTTTGGGTGAATTTGGGAAATTTTGGGTGTTGCTGGATGGGTGTAGTTCGGGATTTGATGGATATTGGGGATCCAATCCAGGTGGGATTTGGGAGTTCTGAGGTGGGTTTCGGTGGTCCCTGAGGGGTTTTCTTGAAATTTTCAGGAGCTGTAGGCATTCCCAGCTGAATTTTGGGTTGAATTTGTGGAATTTTCAGAGTCCCAGTTGAATTTTAAGGTGAGTTTGTGGAATTTTGGGGGTTGCAGGTGAATCTTGGGGTGAATTCTCTTGATTTTGGGGTTCCCAGGTGAGCGTAGGGGAGTTCCTGGTGAATTTTGGCATGAATATGGGGGGATGCAGGTAGATTTTGGAGTGAATTTTGGTGATTTTGGGAGTCCCAGATATGTCTTGGAGTGAATTTGGTGGATTTTGAGCTATTTAGGGGATTTGAGGGGGATTTTGGAGGGGGTCCCTGAGGGATTTTTGGAGCATTTGGGGGAGTTTCCGGGTTCCTGGATGGAGTTTGGGGGATTCCAGGTGGGATGTGGGCAATTTTGGGGGGGTCCCAGGTGAGCTTTGGGGTTTTAAGATGAGTTTTGGAGGAGAGTTGAAGTGATATTGAGGCGTCCCAGGTGAATTTTGGGGTGAATTCAAGGGATTTTTGTGGGGCTTTGACGAGGAATTGGAGGGGTTTTAGGGTTTTTAGGCCTCCCCCTAAAGCTCTTCCAGTGCCTCGTTGGGACACAAAGGCTGAGTCAGAGGGTGAGAATTGTGGGTGGGGCTGAGCTGGGAGGGATTCTGCGGGATTCAAGGAGTTCTGGCCCCGGTCCTGCACAGACAGCCCGAGAAGCTGAGGCTGTGCATCCCTGGGAGAGGTGTTCAAAGGCTTCTGGAGCTGCAGCGGCCTCGGGGCTGTGAGCATCCCCTGGGGAGCCTGGTCAGTGATAGAGGATGATTCGGTAGGGGGAAAGAAGGAAGGAGTCCGGGCAGGATTCCAGGAAGGAAGGGTCGAGATGGCAGAATCCTAGAATCCCAGGTCTAGTCCTTAGCAGCACCTGGAGCCTGAAATCTGGTGTTTTCTGGTTCCACCACTGCCCAGATCCTGAAATTTCCCAGTGCCAGCACATCCCAAGTCTAGCAATTTGCATGCACAGAAAGCCAAACTGTGGCAATTTCCTGGATCCGGCACCAGCACTGCCCGGATCTGGTAATTTGTGGGTGGCAAGACTGCAGATCCAGCAGATTTCTGACTCTGGCAGTGCCCAAGTCTGGCGTTTGCCAGCATCGGTGCCGCCCAGAGCTGTCAATTTCCTGCTGCTGAGGCTCTAGGGGGGCTGGCTGAGCAGGAAAGGTGACCCCTGTGCCAGGAGCTTTTCTTGGCTGGAGCAAATGCTCAGAACGCAAAGACTTTCCTGTCACTGTGCCCTGGGCCAGCAGGGATAGTGCTGGTGGATCCGAGCCTAAATTTCTTCTCTAAGGCAGCTTTATGACACAGAAGCTGGGGAAGGCAGAGCTGACTCCCAGCTTTCTGGAGTCCTCTGTAAGAATGCTGTGTGTGAAGCACCCTGGGAACAGAGTTTACATGCCAGGGACGGGCAATTCAGAGCCCTTTTCTCTTCATGGCTGAGCGTATGGTCCTTGCTATTTGCAAGGGCCCTGCAGTTTCCCAAGGGGCCTTTTTTGCTCAGCTGAGAACAGTCCGAATGGAGAGCTTTTCTTACACCTGCTTTTCCTGCAAATGTACTCCGGGAATCCTGTTTCTTTGCCGTCTCAGGTTTTGTGCACATGCAGGTGTACCGAGTGAAGGATGAAACAGGTCTCTTGGGTGAGTGTTCTCCTTCTCTAGTGATTTTTTATTTGGTTTTGTATTTTGCTGTTCTTCTTGGATTCGTTTGTTTCTTTGCTTGGATTGGTTTGGGGGGATTTTTTTGTTTGATTTTTGTGTTTTTTGCAATTAATTCCTCCTGGCAGCTCTGGGCAGAGCTCTGTAACTGTATGTGACACTTGTCTGTAACACAGTGAAGGTGGCCAAGGGGGCCTTGACCAAGCTGTGTGCAGAGGAATCCACATGAGGCCGGGCTGGGGGTGCTCAGTGGCCGGTGCCTTGCGTTGACTGGAAGCTTCCCATGGAGCGTCTCCAGGGATGGAAAGTTGGGGCTTCCACAGCTGTGGCATCACAGACAGAGGAATGCTGGGGCTGCCAGAGCTGCGGTGCCCCAGAGATGGAATCTTGGGGCTGCCCTGCTCCTGGCCCGGCCCCAACAGCTCTCCCAGCACCTCATGGGGACACAAAGGCTGAGCCAAATGGTGCGAATTGCAGGAGGAGCTGAGCTGGGAGGGACCCAGTGGGATCATGGATTCCAGGACGCAGCCCTGCACAGACAGCACAACAAGCCGAGGCTGTGCATCCCTGGGAGAGGTGTCCAAAGGCTCCTGGTGCTGTGCCAGCCTTGCAGGTGGGAGCATTTTTTGGGGATCCTGGTCAGTGATGGAAGATCATTTGGTAGGAGGAAGGAAAGAAGTAAAGAAGGGAGGAAGGGTCCAGTTCCCAGATTCCTAGATCTGGTCCTTACCAGC